>CABHPQ010173582.1:1349-27482 GCA_902168405.1 Peromyscus aztecus
GAGAGAGAGAGAGAGAGAGAGAGAGAGAGAGAGAGAGAGAGAGAGAGAGAGAGAGAGAGAGAGTGTGTGTGTGTGTGTGTGTAAAATTCTTCCACAATGAACTGATTGCACAATGAAAGTGTAATCAAGTCATTCCTGTAGCTCAGAACTTTTCCCACGAGGAAGAGTGCTTCCCTGGAAAGATTTCCACAGTTGGAAAGCAGTCCCTATATCAGAGACCTGAATGGGTTTCTCTACCTTGGTCTTATTGGTGGGCCAGTGGTTTAAGGCAATGATTGACATTTCAGCGCCAGGATCCAATAAGCTCCGGGATTGACGCTCTCTTATCCACACCGAACATTAAGGTCTCTGTTCAGCAATTAAAGTATTATACCAAATCTGAGTGTTAATCTGCCAAAGCTGCCAGCCCTGGGAGAGGCACGGTGTTAGGAATTATGTATGGTAATAGAGCCGTTGCGCAATTCATTCTCCAGCCCGCAGATGACGCGCTTTGTCTATGGATGTCATGATACCGAGTTGACCTGTGTAATCCGAATCAATAATATGGGGACACGGACATTTAACCCTTAAAGAGTACAACTGCTTCTTCCCAAAAGGCGCCCCATGGATTCTACTGGGAGAGGGCCAGATATCCCAGTTTGTAAAATGTGGACATTTTGATTGATTGGGAGTTTAAAAAACAAAAACCAGCTTACTTCACTTTTAAATCAGCAGGTGCATTGCCAAGAGTAGCTGCAAGTTCTCCCCATTTTCATTCTGTTCGTTTCCCAGCGTTGTTGGCCAGGGGCCCGGGGAGGGGCCGTAGCTGAGTTTCTCAAGTCAGTTAGAGGCTTACTTGATTATCAATTTTGGGACTACATTATTAGCCCAATTCGTTCCTTTTTTACGCCAAGGGCATAATCTTGGCTCCTCTTTCACATTATATACTCACCTTTAAAAAAAAAATCTCTTTTTGTGTTACCCTTGTTGCCATAATTAAAACGTTTTATTTGTTTTTCCTTTCTGGTTGAGGGCAGTAGCTAGCTGCAGAGCCTACGTCCATGCATATCCTGGCATCATCTTCCAAAGATCCCCCTGCAGCTCGAAGAGGACATATAAGCCTTTGTCATTCTGAATTGGCATTATCAAAAGCCAGACTACTTAGGAGCATATCCCTGGAATCGGCTTGGAGTATAGTTTTCCTTAGATTATTCTGTAGTTTAACCACGAAGTCTACATAAGATTCTGAATTGCCCTGTGGAATCTTGCTAATAGAAAGTGGCCTTGCAGAGTGCAGTCATTCATCCCAAACTTTAGTGCAACAAACAGACTTGATTTACATCTAAGTCTTTACACCAGAGCTGCCTCTCCGTTCCTATCCAATCTCCTTGCCTTGTAAACAGCTTTTATCCCTGAAGCAAATGTAGAAACTTTCCCCCATTTCAGAAGAGGGGTTTTTTTTGGGAGGGGGGGTGGAATCTCAAAGGACTCCTCACATGAACTTTCATCTGATTTTAGTTCAACCTCCTCCATTTTCTGTTTCAAAGATTTCGTATTTCTTTTTTCAGTTTTCCTTTCATTAACGCGTCCACAGTCTCTGAAGTGGCTGAGGATTTGACTGCAGAACTAAAGAACTAAAGTTATGAAGAGACTGAATCTGCAGGGGAATGACCTCTCCCCTCTGGTGAGCTTGTTGGAAATTCCACACCACCTCTTTCCGATCTTCCCCGTTAATGTCCCTTAGTAGCAGTGTCTTTTCATGCCCTTACATAGAACTTGAAAGTCCCCCCTGAGGTTCATACTCCAAATGATTTAAATAAAGCTCTTAACAATTTATAACCATCCTTGGGCTTAACTTCCACACTTGCACATCGACTTTGCCCCAATTTTGTTTCTTTGGTGGTCTTGGCATTGCACCCTATGTTATGTACAATCCCCTGGGCATCTTCCTGCACTTCGAGCCCCACGCCGGGTGGCACTTGTCCACTGACCAGCAGTCAGTGAGGCTGTCTCCAAAGATTGAAGGAATTTGCCAGAGAACTGATATGTGGGGATAACCTGGGGACTCCAGCAATTTGAGCTTGAGTAACGCCAACAAAGCACTTCTCATTATTAATATTAAAGCAAGCAAAAAACAAGGTGACGTTTACAGCTAGCTTAAGTGAATATAAACACAGTGAGGAAATACACCTGGAATTATGTCTTATCCTCTTTGGTCATGTGAAAAGAACCGAGAGTATTCCTCCCAGGCCTTTGCCGTTCCCACAGAGATAATGTGGACATGCCAGGGCATTCCCTTCATGTTTTTGCTTGTAAGTGCATTCACTCAACCTAGTTTATACATTTTTTTCTAGGAAGCCCTTTATGAGAAGAACATTTTTCACTCTGCCCAATGCAAAGTTCATAGTATATTCTCAGTTTTCTTACACAGGCTCCCACACATCTTGAGTTTCATCTTAAGATTGGCACCAGACCTGGAGATGGACATTTTCTTATTAGAATTTTCTATTACTGTGATAAAACAAATGTCTTCCCCTGTGACAAAACACCATGGCCCAAAGCAACTTGGACATGAAATAATTCATTTCAGCTCTCCTCTCCTGCCCTTTCCCATTACTTCACCTCCTTGACCAAGGGTAACAAAGTCAAGTGATATTTCATGAAGGTATGCCATCTGTAAGGTGAGAGTGTTCTCTCTTTAATAAAGTCTAGCTGTGAGGTAGGGATGTTTTCTCTCTCCCTCTGACCTCTTCCCTGACAGCTCCATGTTAACCCCTCACAACTGTGGTACCAGGATGGGACAAAACTTGATCCCCCCTCCATTTGCTTATTTTGTTTTATGTGTCTGAGTATTTTTCCTGCACCTGTGTATTGTACCATGTGTGTGCCTGGTGCCACAGAAAACAGAAGAGGGCGTGGTCTCTTCAAAGTGGAGTTACAGACAGTTGTGAGGTACTATCTGGGTGCTGCGAACCAAACTTGGTTCCTCTGGAAGAGTATCAAGTGCTCTTAACTGCTAGGCTGTCTCTCAATCCCCTCACCTCAATCAGTCATCAAACTACAAAGAAAACACCAGCTAGAATCCTTCATTATTTCTGAAGCATTCTTAATTTTTCTCTTTTTATGAGTTAGTTTTTTTTTTCCATTTCAACTTTAATAGATACACTAAGTAGCTGCTGTATACTAGGTTCTTTGAGGAGAATACAAAGACGAGGAGCAAATTCACTCTGAGTGGATGGTACACTCAGGAAACTTATTATTTTTCCTTCGCTTTCTATCTTTGGATTAGTCCCTTCTCCACAGTAAGGTAAGAAGTCGACTGCTTCCATTCGGTAAGCCTCTTCCACTTTTCAGGCACTGTGCTAGCATCAAAACTGAAAATATTAAGGTAGTCCACATTAAAATTTCTGGTATGCCATTTAAGGACTGGCTTAAGGGAGACAGCAACTAAAAATGTTGCATAGAAATAACCCGTTGTTTACCAGACTGTGGCAGCTGCTCAGTTAGAGTATGTGGAGGGTACTTTAAGAAAGGAAAAGCATAACTTAAATTGAGAGGTATCAGATGTTTGGAAAGAGTTCCCAGACTAAGCCCAGAAACAGAAACTGATTAGCATAAGGGACAGCAACTGTAAATTCCTGGAGGCAAGTGAGGATAAGGACAGAGTGACTCATGGTCACAAAAAGGAAATGGTAAACAGGGGTGTTTTTTTTTACTGTTGTTGTTTTGTTTTTTCATTTATTTGTTTATCTAGGTGAGGGGTGGTGTGTGATGCAGCACCTAAGTAGAGGTCAGAACAGAACTTCACCAAATCTGTTCTTCCCTTTCACCATCAGGGTTCTGGTAATCCAACTTAGGTCATCAGGCTTGGCAACAAGTGCCTTTGCCTGCTGAGCCATCTTGAGGGCCCTACAGTAATGTGTGTGAGTCAAAGGCAGTTGCATCACCAAAACACTGGATGGCTACTCAAAAGCTGCATCCCCAGAGCTTTCTGTGAGACTTTTAGGCAGTGGTGCATGTCAGAGACTCTTCCCAATAGCCATGCTTCTCAGCTGATCAATAGTCTCACCTCACCAGTAGTTGTTTACTGTACCCATAATCTTGTGGGTAAATTCTCTAATTTTTAGGAACTTCCTGAGACTTGTGAGTTGTTTATTTTCTGAATCTCCTGGAAGGAATATTTCAAGTCAGAGGAATTGCTACATAACAATTTACTAGCTAATTTCACTCCCATAGAAATTTCTTAAGGAGTGCTTTCAATATTTCCAGTTAGAAGACATGAATGCCAGAGGCCATAAGAATATATAGCAGATGACAACTGATATTCATAAGTTCAACCTACCAGATGAATAATTCTCTGATGGATGAACCTCATCAAGCAAGGCTTATGGGGCCACAGACTGAATGCTATCTGCTTCTGTCTGTAATTTTCTTGTGTGCTACCACAATTCTTCCCTAAAAATAGCTATGGGGTCTCCTCCCATAGGCTGAATTGGTAGTATGCTCTCTCCATGAATATACTGGGCACAATTATGTGTGTGGATTGACAGAAAGTTGATTCCTTCTTACACTGTAATTTTGGTGAATAAATCTACTTTCATAGCAAGGCCTTTGTTTCATGGCTTCAAGACAATCATATATAATTAGCTGATTTAAAATCTCAGAGCAAATTCAAAGATGACCCTGCAAATGAATTGCACAAAGACAAATTCCCAGGTGTCTAGTTGTTGAACCAAGGTCAGGCATAAAGCAACTTTGGTGCCAGTTCCCCACTTGCTAAACTCTGGCTAATAGCATTAAAGACATAACTCCCTGCACAAATTCTCTCAGCAACTAACTTTCTGCACAAACTCCTAGTCTCAGTTTTATGATACATGACTCAAGGTTCAGCCAACTAACTGTTTATGTTTAGGTCCTGGAATGCTTTTAAGGTCACCATCCCTCAAGAAAGCACGGAGCACTACATGCCCCCCATCCTTGCTTTACAGCCTGCTCACCAGGAAATTTGGCTGATAGTCAAGCATTGCCATAGTTACTCACTCCCAGTCATGGCAGCTGCCCTATCAGCACAACATTCCAAGTCTGAGAGAAACAGTGTGATTTCACGTGTGTTATCAGAATGGCTCTGCTTCTTATTGTTTACTCAGGAAATGTAATGTGACCCTCAAAATGTAACTCACATATTGTCTAGAGCTTTCTGTTGGGGTATATCCCAACACACACACACACACACACACACACATATATATATATATATGTGTGTGTGTGTGTGTGTGTGTGTGTGTGTGTGTGTGTGTATGTATGTATGTATATATATACATATATATAGACAAATAAAGAAAGAGAGATTTCAAGATGAAGTAACAAAGTTATCAGAACACATGCTTTTTTCTCTACCCCTCCAATAGAAAGGTTTAGTTCTTGCCACATTCGTGGATTTTTCTGCAAACCCTGGGTGCAGTCTTGGAGCTAGTTCTCAAAGACCTATAGAAAATCAAGAAAAATAAATTTCATGACAAAACCAGATTTAAACAATACCTATCTGCAAATCCAGACTTACAGAAAGTACTAGAAGGATAACTCCAACCCAAGGAAGTTAGTTGTGCCCAAAAAAACACAGGCAATAGATAATCTCACACCAGCAAAATCCAAAGAAGGGAAACATACACACATACACTACCACCAATACTACCAAAACAACAACAATAAAATAACAGGAATTAACAGTCACCAGTCATTAATATCGCTGGACTCAATTCACCAATAAGAAGACACAGGCTAATAGAATGGATACGAAAACAGGAGCCATCTTTCTGCTGTATACAAGAAATACACCTCAACTTCAAAGATAGACATTGACTCAAAGTAAAGGGTTGGGAAAAAAATTTTTAATACTTTTTTTTTTAAATTTGAGTTTATCTTTATTTTTTTTTTAAGATTTATTATATAGTGTTCTTCCTGCATGTATGCCTCCATGCCAGAAGAGGGCACCAGATCTCATTATAGGTGGCTGTGAGCCACCACGTGGTTGCTGGGAATTGAACTCAGGACCTCTGGAAGAGCAGCCAGTGCTCTTAACCTCTGAGCCATCTCTCCAGCCCCTGGGAAAAATTTTTTTCCAATCAAATGGACCTAAGACTCAAGCTGATGTAGCTATTCTAATATCTAACAAAATAAAGTTAATCAAAAGAGATGGAGAAAGACATTTCATATTCACCAAAGGAAAATTCCATCAAGATGAAGTCTCAATTCTGAACATTTATGCCCCAAATACAAGGGCACCCACATTTGTAAAAGAAACATTACCAAAGCTTAAATCACACATCAAACCCCACACACTAATAGTAGGAGACTTCAACACCCCATTCTCACCAATGCACAGGTCTGCTAGACAGAAACTAAACAGAGAAGTCAGGGAATTAACATGTTATGACTCAAATGGTCTTAACAAACATCTAAAGAACATTTTACCCAAACACAAAAGAATATACCTTCTTCTCAGCACCTCATAGAACCTTCTCTAAAGTTGACAACACACTTGGTCACAAAGAAAATCTCAACAGATACAAAACATTGGAATAACTCCCTGTATCTTATCAGATCACCATGGGTTAAAGTTAGAGTTCAACAACAACACAAACTACAGAAAGCCTACAAACTCATGGAAACTGAACAACTCTCAGTTGAATTACCAATGTGTCATTGGAGAAATAAAGAAAGAAATTAAAGACTTCATAGAATTTAATCAAAATAAATGCACAACATACCCAAACTTATGGGACACTATGAAAGCAGTGATAAGAGGAAAGTTCATAGCACTAAGTGCCCACATAAAAAATTTGGATAAATTTCACACCAGTGACTTAACAGCACAACTGAAGGCTCTAGAACAAAAAGAAGCAAACTCACCCAGGAGGAGTAAATGGCAGGAAATAATCAAACTCAGGGCTGAAACCAATAAACTAGAAACAAAGAGAAAAATACAAAGAATCAATGAAACAAAGAGTTGGTTCTTTGAGAAAATCAACAAGATAAACAAACCCTTATCCAAACTAACTAAAAGGCAGAGAGAGAATATCCAAAAATTAACAAAATCAGAAATGGCCAGGTGGTGGTGGCTCATGCCTTTAATCTCAGCACTCAGGAGGCAGAGGCAGGCAGATCTCTGTGAGTTTGAGGCCAGTCTGGGCTACAGAGTGAGTTCCAGGAAAGGCACAAAGCTACACAGAGAAACCCTGTCTCAAAACAAAAACAAAAACACAAAATCAGAAATGAAAGGGGGACATAACAATAGACAAGAGGAAATCCAGAGTCATACTTCAAAAACCTGTACTTCACAAAATTGGAAAATCTAAAAGAAATGGACAATTTTCTTGATAGGTACCACATACCCAAATTAAGTCAAGACTAGATAAACATTTTAAATAGACCTACAACCCCTAAGGAAATAGAAGCAGTCATTAAAAGTCTCCCAACCCAAAAAAGTCCAAGGCCAGATGGTTTCAGCACAGAATTCTATGAGACTTTCAAAGAAGAACTAATACCAATACTCCTCAAATTGTTCCAAACAACAGAAACAGAAAGTACATTGCCAAATTCCTATGAGACTAGTTACTCGGATACCCAAACCACACAAATACTCAACAAAGAAAGGGAATTACAGACCAATTTCCCTCATGAACATTTGTAGCAAGAGTTCCTGCAGAGCTCTGCAGCTGGTTATGTTCCAGAGTGTTAGCACCTGGCTTTTATCTGTCTTTTGTGACTACTGCCTTTTGTGTCCAGTATCTTCTGTTTAAACTATGTAAATCTTATCTGAGAGTTTCCTAAAGGTTCACAGCCTATGCAAAACCTGATAGAAGGACTCAGAAAACTGAAATGTCCTGTGACTGGAAATTGCTTTGGTATTTGTCTCTTTGGGGAGTTTCAGTTAAGAGGTTTTGGTATGCAGAAATTGACTTGCTAAAGATGTAAATTGTATAACAATATTTTTTAAAAAAGCCTGTTACAAAGCTACAGTCAGTCAGTTTGCCAGAGGCTGACTCTCCTGTGACTACAAAGGCTAAAATTTATCCTAGAGTGACCCTGTTTCTTCCACAGACCCATGTGAACCCAATGCCTGACAGAACAAACATTGATGCAAAAGTACTCAATAAAATACTGGCAAACTGAATCCAAGAACACATCAAAAAATCATCCACCATGATCAAGTAGGCTTCATCCTAAAGATGCAGGGATGGTTCAATATATGAAAATCTGTCAATGTAATCCACCATATAAACAAACTGAAAGGGAAAAAACCCACATGAGATCATCTCATTAGATGCGGAAAAAGCCTTTGACAAAATCCAACACCCCTTCATGATAAAGGTCTTGGAGAGATCAGGAATACAAGGAACATACCTAAACATAATAAAGGCAATATACAGCAAGCTGACATCCAACATTAAATTAAATTGAGAGAAACTCAAAGCAATTCCATAAAATCAGGAACAAGACAAGGCTGTCCACTCTCTTCATATCTATTCAATGTAGTACTTGAGGTTCTAGCTAGAACAATAAGACAACAAAAGATTAAGGGATACAAATTGGAAAGGAAGAAGTCAAATTTTAGCTGTTTGCAGATGACATGATAGTATACATAAGTGACCCCAAAAATTCTACCAGGGAACTCCTACAGCTGATAAACATCTTCAGTGATGTGACTGGATACAAGATTAACTAAAAAAATAATCAGCAGCCCTTCTATATACAAAAGATAAACAGGCTGAGAAAGAAACCAGGGAAACAACACTCTTTACAATAGCCACAAATAATATAAAATATCTTGGGGCAACTCTAACCAAGAAAGTAAAAGACCTATATGACAAGAACTTTAAGTCTTTGAAGGAAGAAATTGGAGAAGATATCAGAAGATGGAAAGATCTCCCATTCTCATGGATCAGTATGATTAACATAGTAAAAATGGCAATCTTACCAAAAGCAATCTACAGATTCAATACAATCCCCATCAAAATTCCAACACAATTCTTTACAGACCTTGAAAGAACAACACTCTACTTCATATTGAAAAACAAAAAACACAGGCTAGCTAAAACAATCTTGTATAATAAAGGAACTTTTTTAGGTATCACCATCCCTGATTTCAAGCTCTACTAAAGAGCTATAGTAATGAAAACAGCATAGTATTATTGGCAAAAAAAAGACAGGTGCATCAATGGAATCCAAAAACCCTGACGTAAATCCACAAACCTGTGAACATCTAATTTTTGACAAAGAAGCCAAAATTATATGATGGAGAAAAGAAAGCATCTTCAACAAATGGTGCTGGCATAACTAGATATCAGCATGTAGAAGAATGCAAATAGATACATGTCTATTGTCCTGCACAAAACTCAAGTCCAAGTGGATCAAAGACCTCAACATAATCTAGTTACACTGAATCTTATAGAAGAGAAAGTGGGAAGCAACCTTGAATGCATTGGCATAGGAGACAACTTCCTGAATATAACACCAGTAGCACAGATACTGAGATTGGCAAATAATAAATGGGACTTCCTGAAACTGAAAAGCTTCTGTAAGGCAAAGGACATTGTCAATAAGACAAAATGGCAGCCTACAGAATGGGAAAAGATCTTCACCAACCCATCTGACAGAGGGCTGATCTCCAAAATATATAAAGAACTCAAGAAACTAGACATCAAAATACCAAATAATCCAGTTTTAAAAAAATGAGGTACTGATCTAAACAGAGGATTCTTAACAGAAGAATCTCAAATGGCCAAGATACACTTAAAGAATTGTTCAACATCCTTAGCCATTAGGGAAATGAAAATAAAAAACAACTCTGAGACACCATCTTATACCTGTCAGAATAGCTAAGATCAAGAACACTGATGACAGCTTGTGTTGAATAGGATGTGGAGTAAGAGGAACACTTCTCCACTGCTGGTGGGAGTACAAACTTACACAGCCACTTTGGAAATTGATATGGCAGTTTCTCAGAAAATTGGAAATCAATATACCTCAAGACCTAGCTATACCAATCTTGGCCATATACCTGAAGGATGCTCAATCATACCACAAGGACACTTGCTCATCTGTGTTCATAGCAGCATTATTTGTAATAGCCAGAACCTGGAAACATCCTAGATGTCCCTTAACCAAGGAATGGATAAAGAAAATGTGGTACATTTACACAATGGAATATTACTCAGCTATAAAAAAAAAAAAAGTATCATGAAATTTGCAGGCAAATGGATGGAACTAGAAAAAAATCATCCTGAGTGAGGTAACCCAGACCCAGAAAGTCAAACATGGTATATACTCATTCATAAGCAAATATTAGCTGTAAAGTAAAGGCTACCAGGCTACAATCCACAGCCCCAGAGAGGTTAGGTAACAAAGAGGGCCCAAAGAAGGATGCATGGATTTCCCTGGGAAGGGGAAATAGAAGAGATCTCCTGGGTAAACTGGGGGCAGTGGAGGATGGGAATATGAGGGATCAGGTTTGGTGGTTTGGGGCAAGATGGAAGGGGAGAGTAACGGAGGGCATGTCTTGATTGAGGGGGCATTTTGGGGTTAGAGTGAAACTTGGTGCCAGGGAAACATTCAGGAATCCATAAGGATGACCCCACCTAAGACTTCTAGCAATAGTGGAGAGGGTATCTGAACTGGCTATCTCCTCTAATCAGGTTGATGACTACCCTAATAGTCATTAGGGAGCCTTCATCCAGCAACTGATGGAAACAGATGCAGAGAGTCAAGTACTGAGCCTAGCTTGGGGAATCCTGTTGAAGAGAGGGAAGGAGGATTGTAAGAGCCAGGGGGGTCAAGGCCATCACAAGTAACCCACAGAAACAACTAACCTGGGTTCATAGGAGCTCACAGACTCTGGACCAACCACTAGGGAGCCTACATGGGACTGACCTAGGCCCTCTACATGTGTGTGACAGTTGTGTAGCTTAGTCTATTTGTGAGTCTCCTAGAGTGGGATAAGGACCTGTCCCTAATACTTGAGCTGGCTTTTGGGAACCTATTCCCCATGCTGGCTTGCCTTGCCCCTCTTAATAGAAAGGGAGAAGCTTAGTCCTACCTCAACTTGATGTGCCATGCTTTATTGACACTCATGGGAGGCCTGCTGCTTTCTGAACAGAAACAGGAGTGTTGCAAGCTGCAAAAATATGTAAAGTGGGATTTCAGCTGATTATGACAAGCTAATACCTGGAAGAAGCCAATGGCCTTCCAGAGGTCAAGTTGAGGATCAAGGAGTCTTGGTGATATTGGCTTTTGATTGTTAGCTGTTTCCTGCTATGAATTTCTCGTGTGCTACTGTAGCTTTTCCATAATTCATTTGGGCACCATTTCCCCTCTATTAAAGGAATATTTAGATAACCTTCTGTGCGGTAATGCATCCAGGATCCCCAATTTCAGGCCTTTCTGTAATTATCGTCATTAGCAGCATCCTGCCAGGACCATCCCTGGATGGACAAAAGTATCTTATCAGAGATACCTCTGTACTCTCTAAGAACAGACTTAAGCATCCAGACTGTTTGAGAAGGCCTGGTGGATGTGCTAATATGTGAAATAAACTCGTGAGTAACCATGAGACTAAGATTCCAAGAAGCAGAAAATGGGGAACTAGAAGAGGGTAATTCTTAGTGGCAAGGCATAAAGCATTTCCAGTCAGGTCACCCGGGGGAGAATGGTTTCTGGGAGCAAACAAGCAGACTGATAAAAGGCACAGTTATTGGAATTTCTGCTCCTAGCCCAAGGTTGGGCTTTTAAACAGACCGAACAGTCTTGTGCTAGCTCAGGCTGGGTGTAATTTAGGAGGAAGTGCATTCCCTGGAACAAAACAAAAAGATTAGGAGGGACAGGGACCTCCTTAGGAGTGGAATCAATGAACACAGTCCCAGGAGTTGGTAAAAGCGGCCTGCAGCCACAGGAGCTTTGGACTCCGGTTTACCTGGGGTAGGTGTGGAGGGGAACAAGGGGTTTATCCAACTGGGCTATCAGACCAATAGGGTGGAGGGGTGTGATAGACTCTGTCTTGAAAAGTGAACAGAGTTCCCCTGATCATGCCCAGTTGAATATAACCTTA
This sequence comes from Peromyscus aztecus, assembly GCA_902168405.1. NCBI lineage: Eukaryota > Metazoa > Chordata > Mammalia > Rodentia > Cricetidae > Peromyscus > Peromyscus aztecus. The sequence goes on from CABHPQ010173582.1 coordinate 13,432, forward strand.
TTCCCCAGGAGGATCCAACAACCCAAGAGAAATGGAGGGAGTTGATTCCATGTAGGTACACAGGGTGACTAGTTACAGGGGTGGAGCAGTCACAGTAGTTTCTCTCCATACAGACAGAGGGGTGGTGTCATCTGAGCCTTCTGAATAGACAGAAGGTCAGCTGGTTGCTCCTCTGCCGCTTCTTTGATCTGTCAGGTTTTCACCCTAATATCTGACTTCTGAGTCATTATTGGTAATGAAAAAATGGTTGGCACCCAATGCATGACACAAGATCAGGCAGCAGCTTCTGAAGCCACCACTTATCCCTGCCACCTCAGTCACTCCTTGGGAGGGTTCTCCAGCTACCCCCCCCCCATTCCCTCCCCGAAGGTCACGGGCTTCTCTTGCCCCAGTTCCCCTGCATCCAGAGATCAAAGGTTGCCCCAGAGTCAATTTGTCAGCATCCTTGACCAAGAGGGCTGTAGCTGTAATGATATAGAGGCTGTTAGGCCACCCAGTGGCTACAGGGTCCAACTGTTTGAATTAATAGGCCACCAGTCGCTTCCAGGGTCCAAGACACTGAGTCAGGACCCCCTTAGCTACTCCTGGTTTTTCATCTACGAATAGTTGGAAGGACTTGTTTATGTCTGGCAGAGCTAAGGCAGGGGCCTTTAGCAGAGCTTCCTTTACGGCTTTGAAGGCACCTTCTTGAGTCTCAATCCAGAGGAAGGATGCCTCTGTCCCATGAGTAGCCTCATATATTTTCTGTGTCTGTGTTTTCTGTCTTTTCTATGTTTACTTTTGTTTGGTTTTATTTGGATATCCTTTTGTAAATGGGCTTTTGGAATATCCCTTTGTAAGTGGGCCTTTGGGTCATTCGAATACCCTTTTATAAGTGCCCCAAATTTGTAAGTACCTGCAGGTATTTGAATTTGATTTGTATAGATGACATGGGTCGCTCCCATGGGACCGGCATGAGGCTGGTGTCTTTTTGGTTTTGGTTTTGTCTCCAGGTGCCAGAAGAGCTGTTTTGTTGTCTTGTGTGTTGTAAAAAGTTTTGTTTGCCTTTCTGTTGGGATGTCCTACCTATGTGAATATGTGACTGTATGAGAAGTGTGGCCACATGTATGTGTGTTTTATGCCTGGGTTTGTATGTGCGTTATGACTCCTAATGGAAGCTGTGCATGGACAGCCTTTTGGGCCAGATGGCCAGCATAAGGGACGGAAGGTCCCTTTGGTTGGGCTGGGACAGACTAAGAATGCTCCTGCCCCATTGCCTTCTTGTTCTCTGGCTGGCAGTGGGATCATTGTTATGGTGCAGCGATGCATGGGCGGCAGCTGTGAGGACTGGGCGTGGCCTGGTGCTGGGGCTTGCTATGAGCACTGTGACCTAGATGGACACATGACAGGTTTCAGGCCAGCCCCTGTGCAGGGAGCCTCAGAGTGGAGACTTTGTGGGGTAGAGCTGGAGGGAGCCAACAGGGGCCTTGTGGAGCTCAGAGCATGCCTGAACCAGGCAAGGGCTGGTGGAGAACTTCCCCTCCAAGATCACAGCTGAGGAGTGGCCTACAGGGCATGGAGTGCTCTTGTGTACTTGAGAATCTGGGTTTAATAACAATCTTTTGTCCACATGCTGTGTGCTGTCCCCTTCCTCTCCCATGGGTGGGGCTCCCATGACCTGCCCTGGGGGCTGCCCACCAAACCTGAGGGAGGATTGGCTCCTAGGATAGAGTAGATTATCACTGCCTCTGGTTGTTAAGCTATGGTGGGCTGTGTTATAATGCTCTAGCATTCAGATTCAATAGATTATAAATATTAGTCATCATTTAAAGGGTTGCTTATATTGGTTAAAAAAACTACTGCTAGTTTCAGATATTTCACGCTAGTACAATGTTGATGCAAATTTAGAGTTCTTTCTGTTATGGTATATGCATGTATTTCTGTTCTTGTTTAAAATACTAGAGCTTTAAAATATATTCTAGACTATTGAGGGAAATCACAAGGAAGAGTTTGGTAAGAGTGTCTATGTTTAAAAGAGAGAAGAGAGAAATTTGTCTGAAGTAAATGTCTGGACAGACTGAGGGTACATGGGAGGTTATAGAAAGTCAGAAGGGGTCTTATGGAAGGTTGTAGAAAGTCAGGGAATATGAACTATGTTTGTTGTGGTTTCTTATACCTGCAACTACTGAATTTAAAAGTTAATCCTGGTCAGTTTTCATTTTAATATTAGCTGATGGTTCTTTACTGCAAACTGTTTATGTTAAAAATGGAGATATATATTTGTGTATGTATATGGAAATGTATGTGACTTGGATTTAACTATGTATGTAAATGTAAGCAAGCTTTAACTGTATGTATGTGTATATAACTTGGATCCAACTGTGCGTATGTGTGCAAGTAATTAATGTTTAGAAAAACATATTTTAAACAGCAACCACGTAGCTTTCCTCCATCTTGGCTGGTGACCTCATGGGCAGTCATGTGGCTAGCGACCATCTTTTACTAAGGTTATAAAGATCTATTCAGGTTAACAAAAGCTAACTTAGAGATTTACACCTAAGTACCAATAAGCTTCTAGAGAATTTAAATAGATGGCTATATATGTTTAATAAATAAGGTGTATAATAAATATTAAAGCTGCACCTCAATGCTTTTATACACAAGAATATACCTTGCTCTGGCAGCTAAACTTTGTAATTTAAGATTTACCCATGTAATAAAGACATGAAGGGATCATAGGGAACAGCTGATTATGAATGAATCCCAGATGTTGAACTTTGGGATTGTTTGCACTCTGAAGCTTAGTTTTACTTTATACAGATTGTGTTATGCCATGTTTTCTCCCTCCTAAAGTACTTTATTGTTGATATTGCAGAAAGACACTTGAGAGATCTTAACCTTTATAGAAACAGTTTTTAAAATATTTAAATATAGAAGGCTATGGGACATTTAAGTTTATAAAATGCTCTATATTGTTAATATTTGGACTTAAAATAAAAGGCTAAAAATTAGGGTCACAGTCATAAGCACCAAATACTAACCAGGAACTGGGATGTTCATTTCTTGTGATTCAGCAGAACAATTACCTAAGCAGTCTGGCAAAGGGTTTGAAATTGCTTATGGCTCCATGAGTCTCAACCCTTGAGGGGTTGAAAAATCTTCTTACAGGGGCAGCCTAGGACCACCTATATGTCAGATGTTTGCACTGAAATTCATAACAATGGCAAAACTGCAGTTATGAAATAGCACTGAGAAAGTTGAGAACCAATGAGGCTTAAGAATGTATGCCTAACTTCCTTGCCTTTGTTAAATTTGTTAAGCTTAAGCTATTTGGATAACCTTGAGTCATATAAATGTTTTATATTGATACTAAAAGGAGCTTCAATTGAGAGATTTTTTTAAGGGTCATACTTAACAGTGATAAAACTACAAAGTCATTTTCCTGAGGTCAGGCATTTAGATAAAGTTCCCATTTCCCCAGGAGCTTGGAGAAAGTTCTTGCTTGCTAGAAAGGGAGTCACCCTTCTTATCTATGGTAAAAGGAACTTATGGCCCTTCCACTAACATATGACTATTTTGTTTTGGTTTCTTTACTGAAACCATATTTGATACTAGAAGAGCTTCAATTTAAAATCACTGTTTTTAAGGCAACTTATTGCAGACTGTTAGAGAACATAAGCAAATAGTCAGTCATGAATAATCAAGTTCTTTAATAGTAGTCATGTTAAGTATTGATGTAATTAATTACAGGGATAAGCTCACTCAGTTCCTTGCATATGTTTTCTTGGTTGAGCTTAAAACAAGTAACTAGAAACAAAGTTTGTCTATTCAGATATACCTGGACAGCCCTCATACTTCAGAGATAGCATTTAAATGTTGATCTAAAAGCTTATTATATCAGACAGACTCCCAGATCCTAGCAGTGACCCAAGGTCTCCAAAGAAGATCATGTACGAGGCACCACAATGTTTCTGCCTGGATTATAGCAAGGCTGACCACAGGGCAAGATATCCTAATGCAACACCTGCCACCAGGACCTGGACCAGACTGTGGACAAGCAGCAGGACACTGGAATTGATTGCACATCTTTTGCCTGCACAAAGAAAGATCAGTCTTCCATGTTTCCCTTCCACAGGAAAAACTCTGTCTTATGGGCCTGATGACCGAAGAAGATTACTGTTCTGACTGGTGCCTCTAACGCTAAGGAGACCTGGGTATGGACTGGTCCCTGTCATTTGTAGAATTGGAAGCTGCTTGGCCTGCACTCAGATATAGTTTATCCTTCTCAGATCTCTGATCTCTGACAGTACTGACGGCTAGGCTAGCTATAACTTTGTCAGCTCGGCAGTACCAGACAACTAGATCCTCCCACAAGGCTAAAGATATGAAAGCTTATAAGCTTTGGGGATCTCAGAAAATGATTTAGATTATGGGAAATGTTTCAGATTGCTCTTCCGTTCTATGATACAACAGTTCAGAACTTAACATTTAATACAATTCTGATAAGTTGGTAGACTAATGACTACTTACTTCTCAGTCACAAGCTCAACATTTTAGATTATTTTAGTTGTCATCTATAAACCTAGAAGTACTTCTCATCAGGCAAAAAAAAACCTCTGCACACACTTTTAACCAAAATCTGTAGTTCTTGTTGGGACTCAAAAATATTAGTCCACTTCTACTGTTTTACAGATACCCATCACCTGCTTTGTCTATGATATGGATTTCAGTACAGATTGATAATACTAATGTATCTAAAACTTTTATGCCATTTTGTAAGATAGTTCCTGAGGGCCTCAGAGAATTAAAAGAGTCATAAAACCTGGATCCACTTCACAGAGGTTGGAAGGACTCCAGATAGGTACAGCTTAAATTTTCCCCACTTGTCTATTCCTAAGGATGATATTTTTCTTCCTCTTGGTCTTGGGACTCCTGCTCTTCTCAGTAAAAATGTGGGCCTTTGGGTTCGAAATAAGTTCATAAATTTTAATTTCTGTTCCTAGTTTAAGTTTGTCTCAACAGATTTCCTACTTGGCTGGCAGACACCTCCAAGCTTCAGTTGCTGACTACACTTCCCCAGATGACTATGAGCTCCAGACTTGCTAAAAGCTGATGTGGGCCAGCCCCTCCAATGTGATTGTTCCCTGTCTCTACAGGGTCAGATAGCCACATGCTTCTGATAGATGGCCCATTGCCTAGCCTTTGACTAGCCTTTCAGCCTTTTTGGGACCCTGACAACGGTACCCCAATGCCAGCTTGAAGCAGTTCCATAAGAGAATATGTCGTCTCATGTTCCCTGTCCAGAAAAGGCTATGCTGGGTCAAAAGGAAACTCTCTGGAATAGAGGCAAAATGGCCAAATATAATGCTTATTGACATACCAGAAAAATAGTTGTTCAGAGTTGTCAATTGATAAATTTATTAACTGAAATGGTTCTGCTATAAGATAAGACACTTGACCTTCTTTGTGCAGAACCAAAGAGATGGTAGATAGATTACAATCTGGTTGTACTCAAATATCAGAACAACAGGGCCTTAAAAATAGCAATAGATGTAGATGTCACTGCCCTAGAAAAGTCTGTTAGCTAATGGTTTGTAGGTCCCAATACCCTTGAATCCCTGGACAGGTAGGACTCATGATTGAGTCCTATCATTGGTACAGAGTGTGGAAGGGCCCCAAAACAGCTTGACCACACAGCTGCCATGACAGGCTTAGGGGCCCAGACACAGCTTCTATGACAGGCTTACTGGCAGGAAACACTCAGATCCAGGAAAAGCCATAAGCTGACATCACTCAGGGATCCACCCAGGGATGGGGAAGTATCTAACATCCCAAACATTCTTACCATTAGATAAGATGGCCAGATGTCCCTGGGTCTAGCACATACCTATTTTTGTTTTACAGATATCCCTAGACAATTGTCAGCCAATCAGGGTCTTGGACCCTGGAAATCCCCTTACCCAACCTCTGCTATGATAAAAACCCTACCCTCCTTGGACTCAGGCTGTCTGCTCTCACTGCTGTGTGGGACAGACAGACCAAGCCCTGGAGCTTGAAAATAAAGTCTCTTTGCTTTTACATACAGGATTCGGTCTCTGTGGTGGTCTTTTGGGGGTTCCCGAGATCTGAGCATAACAGGCTGTTTCAGAAAATCCCAGTATCCAGAGCGAGCAGAATCCAGCTGAGCCTAGAAATTCCTGGACCTGTCTTGGGGTTTCAGGGACTGGGATATCCAGGATAGTCTGCTTTCAAGCAAGTGATAACCATCTCTTACCTTCCTTTAGAATGTATCCCAGGTATGTGACTTCTGAGATACAGATCTAGGCCATTTTGGCTGACATCTTATACCCCAGTCGACATAAGATCTGTAACAAGTCTCTAGTTGCCTGTAAGCAAGAGTTCTGGTCCTTGGAAGCAATCAAGAGATCATCTACATATTGAAGGAGACTTACCTCAGGGTGTGAGGTCTGGTAGTCTCTCAAGTATTGATGGAGAGCTTCATCAAAGATGGTTGGGGAGTTTTTGATTCCCTGTGGCTAGCAGGTCCAGGTGAGTTGCCCGCTGAAGCCCCAGTCTGGGTCATGCCATTCAAAGGCAAAGAGAGGCTGGCTCTTGGCCTCCAGGGTTAGGCAGAAGAAGACATCTTTAAAGTCTAGAACTGAGTAAACTTGGAGCTCTGGGGAGAGGGAACTTAGGAGGTTGTAAGGGTTAGGAACTGTGGAATGAATATCTTCAACCCATTTGTTAACTTCCCTGGGGTCTTGTACCAGCCAATAATCATTGGTTCCTGGCTTTTTCACTGGTGGAAGTGGGGTGTTCCATGGAGATTGGCAAGGCACTAGGATTCTGTGCTCTAGGAGTTGATTGACATATTTAGTGATGCCCAATTTGGCTTCTGGAGTCATGGGATATTGCCTCACCCAGACTGGTTGGGTATTTGCTTTTAAGGTAACTATGACTGGGTGCTGCTAGACTGCTAGCCCTGGGGGATTAGTTTCTGCCCATACTCCTTGGATGGAATGTTGGATTTCAATTATTAGAGGAGATGCTTCTGAAGTTAGTGTCTATGGAAAAAGCCTGTATTCTTCTAGATCCAGACAAAGCATAGACTTCAGGCCATGGGGAGATTGTCATCCCCTTCCCAGTGAAATAAATTTAGATTTTTATCTTGGCCAATAAGTCTCTTCCCAAGAGGGGTAGGGGCATTCAGGAATAATTATGAAGGAATATGTAACCTTTTCCTTCCTAAGTCCACAGTTTGTTTTGTGGTCCATGGATATAAGGTTGTCACTGTAGCCACTTGAATGCACATTGTTTGTCTTATAGAGGCCCTGGTGGAGTTTTAACACCAAATGGTGAGCTCCAGTGTCCGCTAGGAAGTCAACAGGTTGTCCTTCCCCTTGCAAGGTTACCCAGGGCTCAAGGAGAGGTTTCGAACCCCATCCCCTTCAGTAATCTGGGCCAGTCAGTTCAAGGACCTTTGGCCATCTCCAGATTCTTTTTGTCCTCCTTTTTTTCTGGAGACATTCCTTCTTTCAATGGCCCATTTCTTTGCAATATGTGCATTGATCCCTTTTGAGAGGGGATACTCAGGGCTCTTATTATTTCTCTGCCCACTGGCTATTTGGGACAGCTGATGTTCCCTAAGTCCATCAGGGCTCCAGCTCTTATCTACTGCTAGTAAGACCCTGGCCAGTCCCCGAGTTTGTCTATCCTCAGGTGCTTCTCTGTTGTTATAAACTTTGGTGGCTATAGCCATCAATTTAGACAAAATTTTACCTTCAAATCCATTGAACCACTAAAGTTTTATTTTAATGTCTAGAGCTGCTTGGTTAATGAAGGCCAGATTTATTGCCATCTGATTTTTCTGGTGCCTCGGGATCCAATGGAATGTAGGTGTGATAGGCATCCAGCAGGCACTCAAGAAATGCTCCTGGTGGTTCATTCTTTCCCTGCACTACCTGACTCACTTTAGACAAATTTGTGGGCTGTCTGGCAGTTGCTCAGAGGTCCCCCCAACAAGAGCTCTTCCCACCATCAGTGGTGTTGTAATCCCATCCCTCATCAGTCTGGGAAGTGGGGAAGGCGGCATTAATAGTTGCCTCCTCATCCGTGGGGTGACTCTCTCTCTCCCTGAAACCAACTTGCAGCATTCTCGCTGGATTCTATCCCTCTCCTCAATAGTAAATAGAACCTGTAGGAGCTGTGGGCAATCAGCCCAAGTGGACTGATGGGTGAACAAAACAGTATCCAGAAGAGCCATTAGCGCTCGTGGCTTCTCAATAGAAGAAGAAGTTTGGAGCTTCCAGTTGCACAGGTCATTGGTGGCAAAAGGAAGTAGGCTAGGCGAGAGTTGCCTTCTGCATTAGGTGGCCCCACGATGTGGAGGGGAAGAGCAGTAGGGGCCACTGTCTGCAGCTTTCCTGAGCAAGTATGGAGTGGGCTCAGCTCAGGGGCAAATGGCCAGAGGGAGACGCTAGTGTGGAGGACTGCTGGGAGGGAGACAGGGAGGAGGAAATGCTCTGGGAGGGAGCAGAGGGTTTAGGGGAAGGTGAGGAAAAAGGGGAGTCAGCAGCTATGCTATTCTCCATCAGAGAGGATCCTTGGTCACCTATGGGGTTGAGGGCTATGGGAAGGAGGGGAAGCACCCAGCTCAGGATCAGGAGGAGAAGGATAGACTGTGAGAGTATCGGGTCAGCTAGGCTTTCTTTTGATTTCTTCGGTTGAACAGGAAGAATGGCATTCTCATTCTCTGAGGAAAGAATAAGGAGTTTCAGCCAGGAAGGGGGTGGACCAGGCCACAATGTAGGGGACTTGGTCTGGATAGCCTCAGTGGCCTGGATGGCTGAAAACAATGTCCTGGACCTTAAGAATAAGTTTAAGATAAAAGGAACGTTCAGGAGGCCAGCCAACTCGGAAGGCTGGCCATTCTAGTGAGCAGAAGACCTTAAGTCACCCCGGTTTCACACAGGTGGCAGAGACTGCTGCAGCATTCTTGAAGTCCTGAAAATGAAAAAGGACAAGGTCCAGGGGGGCCTGGGCTTAGAGGAAGTTTGACCCATGGTGGAGATTAGTTCACAAGTAAGTACAACAAGGAGACTGACAGAAAACAAGACAACAAGTAAACAAAAATGGGGAGACAAAAAGCCAGCAGACACATATGGGGGAGCACTCAGCAATGGGCCATGTGGTCCCCATCCAGTCCCAAAGGGCCACAAATGAATGACCCAATGGTCAGAGGAGGAGTCGGGGCATCCCCTGACTTCCTCTGGCTCAGTGGTCAAAAGCACATCTGCCTGCTCTCTATTGAGCTCCAGTTTTGTCCAGACACCAGATACAAAAACCAGAAGAAAAAAGAAAACTCACAAGTTGGCCAAAACCAGTAGAATAAAGTTGCCAGAGACTGGAGTGTCTCTCCAGAATTGCATGAGGTCTCGAGTTTTGGCACCAAAAATGTTGGGTCCCAGGGGCCCACAAATAATGGGGAACAGACCACCAAAGTCTATGAACCAGAAGCAAACTTTATTCCAGACACTGCAGGGCTAAAGGGAGCTTACCAGCTAACTGGGGCCACAGTCAGAGTTTGGGCTTCTGATACTGTGACAATAGGGTGGGTTTCGATCCTCTTTTTGTTGTAAAAATCAAGCATCAGGCATGGGACAAACAGATTTTTACAATCTTGAGGTTAAGCTTAGAGTCACGTTACATTTTAAGATTTACAATTTTGCCAGGCGGTGGTGGTGCACGCCTTTAATCCCAGCCAACTTGGGAGGCAGAGCCAGGCAGATCTCTGTGAGTTTGAGGCCAGCCTGGTCCACAGAGTAAGATCCAGGACAGGCACCAAAACTACACAGAGAAACCCTGTCTCGAAAAAACAAAAACAAAAGAAAACAAAAAAAGATTTAGCTTAAGGTATTTGCAGAAGCCTGCAGCTTTCCTGACACCACTATTCTCCCCATAGCTGGGAAGGATACAAAACAAAGCAAGGTGGAAAGTCTTTGGATGGTGTTTGTCAGCTTAATGGCATTATCCCAATCCAAGTGGAATAGTGATTGTGCGGCCCCATCACCTTTTTGGAGACTTCAAAGGTCACTGTTAGGAATGTTCATGGTTCACTGCAGAAAACTTAAACACTTTAAATGTCTTATGCAGCAGACTTCAGAGAGGTTAAGGACCACAGTCTATTAAATACACCTGGGATACGCAGGCTTAGTTCCTAATTACCTGCTTTAGACTCAAGCCTGAAATCATGTACAGGAAGCTAGATGAAGCCTAAATCTAAAATTAGTCAGTACTCTATATGGCCATTAATATCACAACAGAAAGTTTAAATATGTAAACATATGTTAATCTTATAAATTTTGAGGTAATATTTATATGCTAAGAAAAGTTTTGTTTCTGTCTTTTCAGGAGAATAAAAGCATCCAACTAAAGGAATCCAGAGACCACTGGACAAATGAGACATCTGAAGAAGAAGAAGAAGAAGAAGAAGAAGAAGAAGAAGAAGAAGAAGAAGAAGAAGAAGAAGAAGAAGAAGAATGAATCATCAAGAGAAAATGTCCCAAGAAAAGAGTAAATTGACCTAATGGTTTAGTCCACCTCCAACAGGGTAGAATTTCATAAATCTTCTCAAATGCTTGTTTCTGCTGCTCTACAAACATGAAAGGCAAATTGTCTTTTTGTGGTTCCAATTCAATTAAAAACCAAAGCTGGCTTTGGAGTTGGAGTGTGACTTTCTCCTTCTTAAAACTCAAGCATGCTTGTCAAAAAAAAATCCAAAATCTTTGTCTCATGTCAGAAGAGCCCCTGGTATGAGACAGAAGAAAACCAAAATTAGGGACTATTTGATTGTTATTAATTTCATAGTCTTTTGGTTTTATTTTGACTCTTTAAAACTTTTCTTAAAGTATAAATATTATCTCAAGGTGTATATATATATATATATACACTTTATATATATATAAACTTTCTGTCATAAATATTAGTAGTCATATAGACTACTAACTAATTCTAGAAATAAACTTCATCTAGCTTCCTGTATGTGTTTTCGGGTTTGAGTCTGAAGCAGGTAACTAGGAACTAAGTTTGTGTACCCCAGATGTACTTAATAGATTGTGGTCCTCTAACCTCTTTGATATCTGCTGTACATGCCTTTTAAAATGTTTAAGCCAGGCGGTGGTGGCACACGCCTTTAATCCCAGCACTCGGGAGGCAGAGCCAGGCAGATCTCTGTGAGTCCGAGGCCAGCCTGGGCTACCAAGTGAGTTCCAGGAAAGGCACAAAGCTACACAGAGAAACCCTGTCTCGAAAAACCAAAAAAAAAAAAAAAAATGTTTAAGTTTTCTGCAGTGAACCATGACCATTCCTAACAATGACCTTTGAAGTCTTCAAAAAGATGATGGGGCCCTGCAATAACAAATCCACTTGGACTGTGACAACACCATTAAGCTAACAAACACTACCCATAGATCAGCTTTGGTCTACAAACTGCTCAAGATAACTTCATAGTGGTTATCTGAGGTGGTCCAGCCTCACAGACTACTCCAGCCAGGACTTCAGTTAAATCCTGCACTTTCCAGCACACAGAGACTGGACAAAAAAAATGATACAGCTAGTTCTTCCTTGACCATTATCCCAATTTTCTTAGGGTCCCCTAAAGATGCACCCAGACAACAGGAAGTAATTTTAAGAACATCATGCCCACATTCCTGAGAGGTTGTGTGGGTGGTTTTTGGTCTTTTGGTGGGTTATGAGTGTTTATCACTATTTAGCAGAGTTAATTGCAAGCTGTTATTGGTCATGGTCAGCGAGGAAACTAAACAAAGGAGGTTTAATTAATAGATGTCTTTCTTTTTCTTTTCCTTATCCTTTGTAAGGGGAAAGGGAGGGTATAGGAATGATAGGATAAAGGGGGAGATTATTAAATCTACTAAAAAGCAACTACTAGTCTCACATATTTTTGTATGGATTTTTGTATATCAGTATAAAATTAAGTTTATTTTTTCTATAACATACTGTATATATGTTTCTACTCTTGTTTAAAGTATTGTGCCTATGCAGCTCATTTTAAAATGTAATGTAAAGTTCTAGTCCTTGAAAGCAATTATTCCAAACTATTTAAGATAATTAAGAAATGCAGTAGTTAGTCATCTATAACAGTTAAGGTTAGGTATATTTTCAAGGTCAAACAGAGATCTATTTTAGATAGATAGGTGGTCTTCAAACACTTCAGAGATATACAGAATATGACATTTAAGATGTTTTAATAACATTAAGGCTTTTCATGAAAATGAGATATGTTTGCTCCTGGCAGCATCAATCTACTTCAGAAAAGATGATGGGCATTGAAGAACCTCCATATGGAGTTTACTTTAAGTGTGGCAAAACTAGCCACTGGTTAAGAAACTGCTCTTGCCTCAGCTGCTGACAGTATGTTGTCCAAATTGGACAAGCAGGACACAAAAGAAGGTGACTGTCCAAATTTGCCAAAACAAAGCAGGCCAGTCTTTCAAAATTCTTGCTTCATGGAAAAGTCTATCAGGTATTCTAGGCCTGTAGGCTTAAAATGGATACCCCAACAATGCAGAGGAACCTTGGGTGATTGTCCAGGCAGCCAGACGTCTATAGTTTTGAAAGTTGCTTGCTTTGCACTTTCTGTTTACTCAGGTAATATTATATCCTTCTTAGGTCTCTGATGAGGGTTGAAGACTAGTTAGTTATAGTTTTACTATTTTCATTGTTACCAATTTAAAAAAACTCACAAAAGAGATGTAAAGTTTATAAAGGTTGAGAGACATAAAAGCTTAAGGTGTTTATTTAAGAAAATGTTTTAAGGTCTAAAAGGATATTTTTAGGCTGGTAATACAAGTTATGGCAGAAAGTGTTTAGGTATAGAACTTCAGACTCACTAAGATAAGATGGATAATAGAGTACTTTTTCCAAAATTGCCAAATACTAATGCTGGACATTGTGAATGTAATTCTTACCTGGAAATTGTTCTTATTATATATAGCTTTACTGTGTTAGAGTTAAAAACCTTTCCTTTTTATTTTGACCAAAAGGAGGAAATGTCGCAGAACATTTGATTGCATTGTAAAACTCTAAGACTGTGGTAAGAAAACTAACCTCGGATCAGGGGGCAGAGCCAGTGACTAGTTGAAAAGAATTAGCCATAGAGAGTATGAAGGACACAGGGACATGGATAGAGAGGCACAGGAAGGAGTAGGGAGGGACTTAGGGATTCATGGTCTTTTTGGTCTGGTACTTGTGGAGAGAGATGAGCTTGCTGGGTCTCAGGTAAAAAAACGGGGGGGAGGTCAGCTGGTCACTACTCCAACACTTCTTTGATCTATCAGGTTTTCACCCCAATATCTGACTTCTGAGTCTTTATTAGTAATAGAACAACCTAAATAAAAATATCACGATCTCCTACACAGCAAACACAAAGTAAATGTGATATGACTAACTTCCTTGTTTGGCACTAATTTTCCTGAACTTCGGATTTTTTTGTTGACTTACCAAGAATGTTAGATTTCAGAGTGCAGAGTAAAGAGACAAAAGGCAGGAAAGAGACCGAAGTCTGACCTCAACAGATGACACTGTGTTTAGAGCACATGAAGTGAGGGGCACCAACTTTCCCACTCAGGAGGGGAGACGTGTCAGAAGGGAGGGGAACACTTGGAATTTATACAGAGACTTGGGAATGAGAAAGTTAACCCAGCTGTCGGGGGATAGGTTTGGGTCTGTGATCTCACTTTCCTGGAACTGTTTATTCAGCAAGACAGACTGTTCTGGGAGAGCAAACATTCCTCTCTGGGTTGGGGCTCACTGATACTAGTTGAGCAAGGTCAGCTGTAATGTCACAGGAATTCTGTCTTTACAACCAAGGCGCTCTATCAAAGAATATTTAGTAATATTTTCTAGAACGAGTAAATTAATAGTAACCCATCCTGTCATTCTAGTATGTCAGAGACCAATGTTACAATGAAGCCAGAGGAGGAGAGGCAGCTCTCCTCACAGAAACACATGAGTATAAGTCACTAAGATAGTTTTTTTTTTTTTTTTTTTTTTTT
>CABHPQ010173583.1:0-30417 GCA_902168405.1 Peromyscus aztecus
CTCTTTTCAACTGGACTCCTGGAGCTCGGCCTGGTGCTTGGTTGTGGGTCTCTGCATTTACTTCCATCAGTTACTATATGAAGGCTCTATGATGACAGTGTATTCACCAATCTGATTACTAGGGTAGGCTAGTTCAGGCACACTCACCACTGTTGCTAGTAGTCTAATCTGGGTCATCCTTGTGGATTTCTGGAAATTTCCCTAGCATCAGCTTTCTCTCTTACCCCATAATGTCTCCCTCTATTAAGATGTCTCTTTCATTGCTCTCCCACTCCGTCCCTGCCCCAGCTCGACCATCCTGCTCCCTCATGTTCTTATCCTCCATCCCCTCCCCTCTATTGTCCCCGCTCATCCCCAATTTACTCATGGAGATCTCTGTTTCCCCCTCCCAAGGTGACCCATATGTCCCTCTTAGGTTCCTGCTTGTTTCCTAGCTTCTCTGGAGCTATGGGTTGTAGTCTGATTATCCTTATGGCAACTCTTATAAAGGAAAACATTTAATTCAGGCTGGCTTACAGTTTCAGAGGTTTAGTCCATTATCATCACAGTGGGGAGTATGACTGCTGAGAGTATGGAGCCATGCAGGTAGACATGGTGCTGGACAAGGAGCTGAGAGTTCTACATCTTGATCTGTAGGCAACAGAAGGAGACTGTATCATACCCTGAGTGTAGCTTGGGCATAGGAGACCTCAAAGCCCACCCCTACACTGACACACTTCCTCCAACAAGGTGACACATCTTAATAGTGCCACTTTCTATGAGCCAAGCATTCAAACACATGAGTCTGTGCGGGCATACCTATTCAAACCACCACATGGTGGGATTAAAGGCATTCGCCAACTCTGCCTGGATAGGATTATTGCTGACTTTTAATACAAATTATATATTATACATTTAACTAACATGTACTAATAGCACATATTTATGGAGAACTTACACAGTTATATATTTATGATGCAACACTTAAAATTTAATGATGAGATGCAGGTGGCCATTAAGTTGGGCAGCTTAGGCATTGCTTGTCTGTATTGGGAATATTTAACATCTCTCTGACAGGTATTTTAAAATACTCAACTAATTGCTATGTAGCATCTATCACTCATCAGCTAGGTGGTGGTGGTGCGTGCATGCCTTTAAGCTCAGCACTCAGGATGCAGAGGCAGATGAATCTCTGAGGTCAAGGCCAGCCTGGTCTACAGAATGATCCAGGAGAGCCAGGACTACACTGAGATCCCTGTCTTGAGTGGGGTGGGAGGAAGTTACTTCCATATGCATCTTAGTAAATACTCCCTATCTTCCATCCGTTCCTCTCTCCCTTTTAACTTTTCCACACTCTAATAATTGCTGGTTTTTTGTTTTTTTTTTTCTCTGATGCTGCAGGGTAGCCTTAGCTTGCAAGTAAGATGAAAACTGTCAGGTGTTTTTATGTTTGTTGTTGTAATGTTTTATGACATATTTAGATTATGCCTTTGAATTTCCTGGGCAGACATAAAGTGTTGGTTTTATGAGTTACACGGGATGATCAAAGAAAGAGGGTCACTGCAGAATGTAATCAGGCTCTGAGGCAGCAGAGGTCCAGCCTTGATGGACTGAACCTATAACAGCCATGTGGAAGCATATTTATGGATTGTTACACAAAAGTATTTTGGGTAAAACAGATTCCTCATACCAAAGCCTCTGATCTAATCTATATGTTTTGTGAAGGAAAACATCACACCCCCGCAAATTTAGTTGGTATTGTGCACTGTTTGCTGTACCCAATAATGCATGACATTCCAGGTGTGTCAGGACTGTCTTGTGACTAAAGTCATGGAAAGGCTGTAAAGCTCCTTCCGAAAAACAACTCTATAAATCACAGAAAACAATCACCATTTTTAACTTCAGCACAGTGGCTGTGTCCTAGTCTACTGTTATTTCAGCCAGCAATTGCAACTCTGAAGTTACCAACCTGCTTCTCTAGAAGTTGCCTGGCCACTCAGGCTGCAGCCTAGTGGGAATTCTGTTCCCGAAGGCACCAGCTCTGTCGCTGCCACTGAATGTACCTTTAACTAAATCTATTGTTCTGTTTATAAATAAGACTCAAGCACAGAGAAGCTTCTTTGAGCTGCTGAGGCACTAACAATGGACACTCAGAAAGACGTTCAGCCCCCAAAGGAGCAGCCGATGATATATATTTGTGGAGAGTGTCACATGGAAAATGAGATAAAGTCCAGGGACCCAATCCGATGCAGAGAGTGTGGGTACAGAATAATGTACAAGAAAAGAACTAAGAGTCTGGTGGTCTTTGATGCTCAATGAGAAGTGGGAATTCAGGAGTGTCTTCATTCATTGATGTTTCTCGTACAGCTTTCGACTTAGCTTACTTATGACTACAACTGTAAACCTATGCTTTCATTTTAGAAATGTGATTGTATTTTGATACTTTGTATAAAGGAATTTTTGGTTTAACATACGGCTTTTAATTTATTGTGCTCTTAATCTCTCACACAATGAATATTAAAATTGTTTCCCCAAACCAAAAAAAAAAAAAATAAGACTCAAGATTCAAAGGCTGGGGTGAAAACTTGCAAGCTCAGAGAGGCTGAGTAGCAAAAAGCTAACCTTCTCTCCCTGCTGGCATCTCTGAAAGACTGTACCTCTACTGTGCCAAACCAGAAAAACCTGTGCCACTCCAAATCCCACCCAACTACTTCCTGTGTTTCTCCATCTCTCCTGGAAGTCCTTTGATGCTTTATTACTTTCTGTCAATTAGTTGCTAACTCAGCCTCCTTACCCAATGCTAATTGTAGGCAAAGTTTTCCTGTCCTGACCACCTGCTCCCAAATAACCACTCAGGGTCTTAATATTAATTATAAATGCTAGGCCAATAGCTCAGGGTTATTACTAACTAGCTCTTACTTTAATTAACCCATTTCTATTAATCTATGTGCTACCCTGAGGCTCATGACATTTGCCTGTCTGGCATATCTTGTTTCCTCTCCATCTGCTTGGCAACTCCTCTGACTCCACCCTTCTTTTTTCCAGTTTGGTTGTCCCACCTATTCTTCCTGCCTGGCTACTGGCCAGTCAGCTTTTTATTAAACCAGTCTGAGAGATAGATTGCCACCATATACATAAGGATTATTCCACAGTATTTCCCTGTGGTGGTATTGTGTTCCAAAATATTGTGTACCTTAATAAACTTATCTGGGGTCAGAGACAGAACAGCCACAATATTAAACATAGAGGTTAGGCAGTGGTAGCATACGCCTTTAACCCTGGCATTCCAGAGGCAGAAATTCATGTGTTCAAGGATACACCCAAGCATGGTGACCCACGCCTTTAATCCCAGAAAGCAAGCCTTCAATCCCAGGGAGTGGCGGTAGAAAGCAGAAAGGTATATAAGGCGTGAGGACCAAAAACTAGAGGCATTTGCCCTGGAGAGGCATTTGCCCTGGAGAGGCATTTGCCCTGGAGAAGCATTTGGCCTGGTTAAGCATTCAGGCTTCTAGCAGCAGTTCAGCTGAGAGTCATTTGGATATGAGGACATAGAGGCTTCCAGTCTGAGGAAGCAAGACCAGCTGAGGATCCGGCAAGGTGAGATAGCTGTGGCTTGTTCTGTTTCTCTGACCTTCCAGCATTTACCCCAATACCTGGCTGAGGTTTGATTTTATTAATAAGAACTTTTAAGATTCATGCTACATTTCCCTTTTTTGCCTAATTAAAAAGGAAGGTTTTAACTTTAATACAATAAGATTATATACAACAAAAACAGTTATTAAGTAAGAATTAGAGTTCCAATATCCAGTCCAATTGCATTTGACAAAATTGGAGAAAATATTCTATTATCTATCTTATCTTTGTGAATCTAAAGTTTTATATCTAATTTACCTTTTATCATAACTAAGGAAAACTTTAAGTCTAATTATTTAGTCTTTAACTCCCTTAAAAATCCCAGAAGGGTGAAATGTTATCAAATTACAGAGACATCTGGCTGTCTGGACAATCACCCAAAGTTCTTCAGTAACATTGGGACATCCATCTTTGTCCTACAGGCCTATTATATCTGACAGACTTTTTTTTGTGAAGCAAAGAATTTTGAAGGACTGTCCTATCTTGTCTTGGCAAAGTTTAACAGTCACTTATTTTGCATCTTACCAGTCTGGTTTGGACAGAATATTGTCAGCAATTGAGGCAAGGGCAGTTTCTTTGCCCAAATGGCTAGCTTTTGACATAAAGAAAATAAACTCCATATGGAGTTTCTTCAATGCCCATCATCTTCTCTGAAATAAATTGATGCTGCCTGGAGCAGACATGTCTCACTGTCACAAAAAGCCTTATGCTGTTAAAACATTTTAAATGCCATACTCTGTAGTCTTTGAAGTGTTTGAAGACCATATATCTATCTAAATATATCTGTTTAACCTTTAAAACATGCCTAATATGACTACAAGTTTGATTATTAAAGGTGACTGTTAACCTGTATTTCTTAATTATACATTACATTTTTAAATGAGTTGTATAAGTACAATATCCCAAACAAGAGTAGAAACAAATATACAGTATAACAGAAATAACTTTAAATAGGTATCAATAAATTAAAATCCATACCAATGTAAAATATTTTGATGTTAATAGTTGCTTTTGGATTAAAGTAGATTCAATATTCTACCCTTTTATCCTATTTTTTCTATATCATATCCTCATGTTTTCCTTTGGAAGAAGATCTTTGAATTTAACTGTTGTTTAGCTTTTTTTTCTTTTTCTATGACCAATAACAACCCAACATCCTTTAAATGATAACAAGCATCCATAACCAATATTTTGGAAATGTGAGCATCATTCTCTAGATTATTTCATGTTGTTTGTGGGTGCTATTATCTTTGGACCCTGAGAAAATTTAGGGTAATGGTTAAGTCTTGGCTGTAGTAGTCTGTGAGGCTGGATCATCTTAGCCAGCAGCCTTGAAGTTGTTCTGGATGCTGGATCACCTGGGCCATCTGTTTTTATTGGAGTTTGATCCCCTTGCTCTGAAAATACATAAACTTTTAAAGATAACATATATATCTGTATTAATAAAAATATAGACTGCATATTTATTGTACACAAGTCAGCCAAAGATAATTTTTTTTGTTTTATATTTGAGCAGGTAAAATATACGATAGGTATTTTGTAGGTTTTTCTTTTTGTTTGTTTGTTTATTTCTTTATGTTTGTAGTCAGGATTTTCAGGGGTTTCCTCAATCAAACCTGGTTTCTTCTAACCCAGAATGAATCCACAGCTTCTCATTTCCTGTGGAAATCAAAGCATAACCTTTCCCTCAAAGTAACATGCTTTTTGACTTTAATTTTGAAGTCAAGATATTTTTAAAATATATAGGTTAGTTTGATCTACCAGGTTTCATAATCCAGTGTCTCTTGCAGCCAAAAAATTTAAAGACAACAATAACATATAGGATCCAGACTCTCTGTGTATTTTCTATTTTTACGTGGCTTTTTAAATATTACTTTACTCCCTTTTTAAAGACTTTATTTTTTAAAACTATATATTTCTTTTTTATGACCGTCTCTACCTTCTCTTTTTTCTCTCAAGCTTATGTATATTTTTAAGCACACTGTAACCCATTTAGAGAGTTTTTTTTTTTTCTGTCTGAATCTGTCTTTACTGTGTATCTGTAACCTTTTTTGTCTGTATGAGCAAAACCCCAATGCACATAGCATGGAGCTGGGAGACACTGCTCTGTACCTTGACCCATGTGAGAGACTTCAGGAACCTGGCATGCAGTTTAGCTCCATGCTGGCAGCTGCCAGGAGATGTGTCTCTATACTGCAGCCAGCATGGGAGTCACGAGACTAGGAATTCTCAGCTCCATTTTTTGTGTGTTTAGACTTTTTAAAAGTTTTTTCAGGCGTTATGTGTATGTACATGGCCCTAGATGTTGGGTGCCATTTGTAGGTGAAGTTTTCCTGTCCCAACCACCCGCTCCCAAATAACCACTCAAGGTCTTAATATTAATTATAAATGATTGGCCAATAGCTCAGGGTTATTACTAACTAGCTCTTACAACTTAAATTAGCCCATTTCTATTAATCTATATGCTGCCCTGAGGCTTGTGGCATTTACCTCTCAGGCATGTCTTGCTTCATCTCCATCTGAATTCCTCTGACTCTTCCCTTTTTCCCAGTGTCTTAGTTTGGTTGTCCCACCTATACTTCCTGCCTAGCTACCGGCCTGTCACCTTTTTATTAAACCAATAGGAGTGACAAATCTTCAGAGTGTACAAAAAGATTATTCCATAGCAGTTAACCTTGATTAAAGTTAATTTTATTTAATCAGCAAATCAGGGTTTGCAGTGTGATCAAATGACCTCACAGTTTTCTGCAGTGATGTCTCCCATGTCTGAGTACCTCCAACAAACAACTGTTTCATTCTGATGTTTACCCTAGATACAGTGAAAAACAACTATTTATTCTAATGTTTACCCTAGATACAATGACTCTACTAGATTTCCATTACAATAAACAAACATCTATTCACAACTATGAAGTGAGTAGATAAACCCAAAGAAAGATTCCATCAGGCTTAGAGAATAAGTGAAATTACTGGGATTCTTAGAAAACAAGGGCATTCAGTCAATTGTACTACCAAAAAGTCCCAACCATACTCAGTTTATACCTATGTGTGTCTTTTTTCTTTTTGTTTTTCTGAGACAAGGTTTCTCTTTGAAGCTTTGGGGCCTGCCCTGGAACTCTCTCTATAGACCAGACTGGTCTTGAACTCACAGAGATTTACCTGTCTGTGCCTCCTGAGCGCTGGGGTTAAAGGCGTGCACCACCACTAACCAGAGTAATAATATTTTTCTAATCTATAACATAGAATGGATTGTGATTCATGCTTTTTGTGGGGGAAGGGGTTGGTTTCCTGAAACGAGGTTTTACTGTTGGGAGTAATCATTATTGTGTGTAATTGTATCTAATTTATCTCAGGTTAGCCTTGAGTTCACTATATACCTGAAGCTAACTTTTAAATATATATATCAAATATATATATATATGTATATATGTGTGTGTATGTGTGTGTGTGTGTGTGTGTGTGTGTGTGTGTGTGTGTACCTGAGTGCAGGTACCTGTGGGGTCAGAAAAGGGCATCAGATCCCCTGGGACTAGAGTTATAGATGGTTGTGAGCTACTGTATGGATCTGGCAAACTGAACTCCAGTCCTCTGTGAGTGCAGTAAGTGTTCTTAACCACTCAATCCCTCACATTTAAAGTTTTGTATGTTTGTTTCTTGAGACAAGGTTTTTCTGTGTAGCCCTGGATGTCCTGGAACGCTATAGACCAGGGAAGCCTCAAACTCACAGATCCACCTGCCTCTGCCTCCTGTTTGGTCATATAGTATTACTTATGTATGTCTTCAGGACTGACTGTTTGGCACTGGACAGCCAATGTACTTATCCTTTCTCTTTGTTTTGTATAAAACAGACATGTAGGGATGGTGAGTGGCCCAATATGTTAAGGTGCTTGCTGCCAAGCCTGACTACTTAAGTTCTATCCCCACATTTTGGAATGAGAGTAGTAACTGCTGAAAGTTGTTCTCCATCCTTCATATATATGACATAGCATGTTCATATTCAAATATAAATACACACACACAAATAAATAAATACATGTAGTAAACAAATTTTAAAAATGGGCTTGTTGGGCCTTGAGAGGTAGCTCAGTGGTTAAGAACATTTGTTGCTCTCACCTAGGATTCAAGTTGGTTCCCAGCACCCACATGGTGCCTCACAACCATTTCTAACTCCAGTTCCAAGGTACCTGATGCCCTCTTCTGATCTCTATAGTCACCAGGCATGTACTTGGTACATACACAAACATGCAGGCAAAATCCTCATACACATAAAATGAAATGAATCTTAAAGAAAATTGCACTTGTCATTATGGTTATTTGGTAAGGGGCATATGTAGTATGGCCAAGATTCTACATGTAATGTTCAGCATTACCAAAAATAAATACAAATAAATAAGCATTAAAAGTGTTGAACTTTAAAAAGTTTTCTTTCAACATAATATTTTTATTGATTATTTGGAAATTTCACACAATGCACCTCAGTTATACTTGTTTACCAGTCTTCCCTGGTTTACTTCCACCCTGTGCCCTTCCCTCAAAAAAGAAAAAGGAAAAATACACCAAGTCCAGTTTGTGTTGCCCATATACTCATTGGAGCATGGTCAAACTCCCAGTGGTCAGCCCCTTAAAGATAACTGAGTCATTCCCCACTCCTCATCCCTTGCCAGAAGCCATCAACTTTGAGAAGCTACACTTCAACATCCTTATCACAATTTTTAAGAATTCTCTTAACAGTCCTGTCTGGACTGTTTCTTTTTGGGAGTGTGTGTTTAGCAGGGAGAGGTTATCACAGAAGCCTTGAGTGTCTCTCATTCTTACCTGTGAGTCTGTTAGTCATCATTGATACCACATCTAGGGCCATGTACATACACATAACGCCTGTTATCCTTGTTCATAACAGCAGGCGGCATACTGGATCATGTACTTCCACATGGGTACTTCCACATGGTTGCTGGTGACAGCATAGACTATGAACGTCAACACAGTCCTTGGCTGCATCATGGGCCAAGGACACCAACTTGGCTTTCAGCAGCAGTATAAACCACAGACATCCACATGGCCTTTGGTGGTAACATGGACCATGGTCATCAACATGGCTCTAGTGGGATCACAGACCATGGATATTCACAGGGCCTCTGGCAGTAACACCTATATCAGCATGGCCTCCTGTAGCAACATGGTCCATGGGCATCAACAAGGCCTATGGCAGTAGCACAGACCATGGATATCAATAAGACCTCTTAGCCACAGCAAGGACCATGGATACTAACATAGCCCTCAGTGGTACCTTGGACCATAGACATCAACATGGCCCCCAGTAGGAGCACAGACAGTGGGCACCCACATAGACTCTGGCAGTAACACAGATTACTGACATGGACATGGCCTCTGGTGGCAGCGTAGATGACAGACAGCAGCATGGTCTCAGGAAGCAGCCCAGGCCATGGACATCCATATGTCTTTCAGTGGTAAAACAGACCACAAACATCAACATGGTCTTAGGTTGCTGCACAGATCAAAGACATGAACATGGCCTCCAATGGACCACAAACATCATCAACATTGCCCTCTGGAGACAGCACAGACTACAGACATCAACATGGCATCCATTGGCAGCACAGATCATGGATACCAGTATGGCCTCTGCAGGCAACATAGACCACTGACACCAGCACATCACCTGGCTATAGCATGGATAACAGATAACACATGGCCTCTGGTGACAGCACAGAACATGGAGGTCTTTCGAGGAGGCCCAATCTAGAAAATGAACCATTGTCGGTAATCTGTGTTACTGCCAGAGTCCATGTGGGTGTCCACTGTCTGTGCTCCTACTGGGGGCCATGTTGATCTTCATCTTGGACATCCTTTCGTTGCTCAGTCAGGGTAATTGTATGACTGGGCAGTAGTTTCAGGAGCACAGCCTGTGAGAGCTCCAGGCTACTTAAAATCACCCTGCCAGCACTACTCGGCAATGCTTCCCAGTCCACTGCAGCGGTGGCCTGAGGATGAGCTCTTCTATTCAGCAACAACATGTTCTTTGTTTGCTGGGGCCACACTCCCATACCATTCCCATACCCTTCACTGCTGCAGCTCTAGTTTCACCATTCTTCATCATGCATCTCTGCTCTGCCATCTTTTCCTTCCAGTTTCATGAGAGCACTTTAAAAAAGCACCTTCTCATAAGACCTGCCTTTTTGTAGTTGTTCAGGAGATACTGTGGGCTCTGAAGAGTCCTCTCCTATGCATCTCCCCTCAGAGCCTCCATGGGTCTCAGGCTCCTCGAACTGCTCCTTGGTGCAAATCTGGTTGCCCTGGAACTCACAGAAATCAGTTTGCTCTGACTCCTGACTACTAGGATAAATGGTGGATGCCACTATATCTAGAAATACAGCTATTTATTGTTTAGTGCATGGATATGAGGGTTTCAAATTTCCATATGGTGAAGGCTGCATTCCTAGTATGAATCACACATGACCATAGCTTCTAATTGTTTTATGTGCTGTGTTGATTTTTTTTGTTGAGAATCTTTGTGCCTGTGTCCCTTAGGGGTTACTGTACCTTAGAGTTGTTTTCTGTATCCATGTTTAGCTTTGAAGTCATTGTAATGCTGGTGAATATGGTGACAGCTAAAAAGCATGGCTGTACCTCTAGTGGGTATTATTATATATTCAACATTAGACTTTCTTCTTAAAGTGTTGAGAATTATCTTCGTCTTGCTATTTTTCCTATTTGATTTTAATGTGACACAGTCATTTGTTGATGTATGCCTTATCTCGCCTGTTTCTTCTTTGATGTCTTTGTCTTTTCTAAATAATATACATAGAAGGCACATTTGCTTTTCAATGATGATGCATATATTTTAAATTATCCTTATATTCTTTCAGTTTTCAAAAATCTGCCTGGATTATTTAATTTATTCATTTTTGAGAAAGTATTTCACCATATAGCCCTGGCTGGCCTAGGATTCATTAAATAGACCAGGCTGACCTTTAACTCAACGTGATCTATCTGTCTACCTCTGCCTTGCAAATGCTGGAATTAAATATGTGCTTAACTGTACCCACTAGTTTAGTTTACTTAAAGCATTTTGTTGTTGTTGTTTTGTTTTTGAGTTGTGATACATGCCTTTAATTCTGGCACTCAGGAGGCAGAGCCAAAGTTTGAAGCTAGTTTGGTCTATACAGGGAGTTCCAGGGCAGCCAAGGTTACATGGAAAGAAACTGAAGAGTTCTACACTTCATACTCATTCAGTTATTGCCATTTTATAAAGATTTCAAAGTTGTCTTTAATTTCTGTCTCTTTCCTTGTCTGTCATTTACCACATAAGCCATTCCAGTTAAGCTTTGATTCTAACCACACCCCCTTCAGCGTTCTCAATACCCATTTTGCCAAGTTCATTGCTCAATTCTTCCTTAATTTCTAAAGACTCACCAACATAGCAGGCCACCTTTCCCTTGATTGCCTTCCCATGGGCTTTTGTGACTGTTTAATGTTGTATTCCAGGTTGTAGGTGCTGAGGAAACAATCTGCTATTCAGCTATACAAAGTGGTTAACTGACAACCTCATCTTGTAGGCTATGGATCCACTTAGCCTTTGAGTCAAGGACATGCTCTTCCCCAGCCTATCACCGAGTACTGTGGATAGTATGGCCTGGTCATCTCTACGTATATTAGTATCCTCTAGTGAGCAACCTTTTCTCCAGGACTCCCAGTTTGGTGATCAAAGACCCTTAGACCAGTGTTTTGGTCTTAAGCCTCCCCTGTTCAATCCTGCTTCCTCCTCACTCTACACAAGTATCAGATCTTAACTGGAAGATTTGACCAGCACTAATTCCTTTACCCTGTACCACTCACAAGCAGCCTCACCCACCACCTCTTATCAGCCTCATTCCACTTCAGCACTGAAAGCATTTTTTAAAATTCATTTTTATTTATGCCATGTCTATGCAGTGCCTGCAGAGGATAAAAGAGTGTTAGATTTGCTGGTACTAGAGTTACAGGTGGTTGTGTGCCACCTGATATGGGTGCGAGGAACTGAATCTGGGTCTGTATCAAGTGTTCTTAACCACTGAGCTATCTCTTCAGTCCTTTGGCTGATTGTTTTTATGATTATTCTCTCCAGTATAATTTGTTTTAAATGTTATCTTAGGGTTACCATTGCTGTGAAGAGACACCATGACCATAGCAACTCTTATAAGGAAAACATTTAATTGAGGGGACTTGCTTACAGTGTTAGAGGTTCAGTCCATTATCATCATGGCAGGGAGTATGGTGGCATGCAGGCAGCAATGGTTCTGGAGGAGCTGAGAATCCTACATCTTCCAGGTAACAGGAAGTCGACTGACAGTCACATTGAGGGAAGCATAAGCAAAAGAGACCTCAAAGCCCATCCCTATAGTGAAACATTTCCTCCAACAAGGCCACACCTCCTAATAGTGCCACTCCCTTTGGGGACCATTTTCTTTCAAACTACCATAAATATCTTTTGTTGTTGTTTTAATTTTATTGTGTTTTCTCTTTTATTCACCTCTGTTTTCTTAAAATTTTCTGGAAATGCTGATTGAAAGTGATAATCCAGTCAGTGAAGAATGTTAGTATAAACCCTCTAATGAAAGTTTCTGATTCATTGATCAAAGCACAAGTCCTTAATTAGATCTCTTGTCTTTCATTAGTGGACTGAACCTAACACTTTTGCAAATTTTGTTTATTATTTCCCACTTACAGGACACTGCACGACCAAACCTGAGTTGATCTTCAAGTTAGAGCATGGATTTGGACCATGGAGTTTAGCAGAAGCCTCTATCCAGAGCATTCCAGGTTGGTAAATGCAGTACGCATTGCAGTCAGCAAGAGGACATCATCCTGTTGGTCATGTTAAATGCTTTTCACCAACTTACCTACTCCCAACCAGACTTTTGATTTTTGCAATTTCTGGAAAGAATTAGCCATATCAACCCATTACCTTGTTTTGGTTGTTTCTGATGTGTGTTTTCCTTACATGCAAACATGTGTGTTTTTAAATGAATACTTCCCTGTTGCTGACATATAATCTTGATGAGGCCAACAGTCATCCAACATACAGCACTATCTGGTAAGATGAGAACAGAGGACGTACTTACATTAGACTTTAGCAACACACCAATAACTGCCACCCTACATTGCCTCTGAACAGATAGTATGGTCAGAGAACACAGATAAGAAAAATGATTCTTTTTTTCTCCTCTCTTCTTTAACCTCTTTACTTCATATTTAGTGTTTTTACTTTATTTCCTTTTTTATTCAGTTATTTTGTGTTTATATCTTTACTCTTCCTTGCAGGCTTATTTAACCTGTTTTTTTTTTTCTTTTTTTATTTTTATTTTGCAACCAGATTTATTATCTCCCATGTTTTTATGTTCTCCTCTCATGTATTCCTTTCCCTTTTTATTCTTATTTTTTATTTTCCTTTTATTTAACCCTGTTGTCTATGGTGATGTATTGTGTCCCACAAAATATTGTGCAATCTAATAAAGTTTATCTGAGGATCAGAGGAAAAGGCTAGCCACTATAGTAAGCATAGAGGTCAGGCAATGGTAGCACATGCTTTTAATCCTATTACTCAGGAGGCAGAGTTCTGTCTGGATCTCTGTGAGTTCAAGGCCACACTGGGAACAGAGGCATGTGTGTGGTATATACCCTTAGTCCAAGCACTAACCATAAAGGTCTGGAGTTCTGTACAGACAGACAGGAAGTGACAAAGCTAGGCAGGAAGAAGAAGTGATGTAGCTGAACAGAGAGAGGAAATGAGATGGCAGAACAGAAAGGCATACAGGCATGGGTATACAGGAAGTAGGTCTCTTTGGAGACTGAGGAAGGGTAAGGTGAGGTTGGTGTGGCTTTCCCTATGCCTCTGATGTTTCAGGTTTTACACACACACACACACACACACATACACACACACACACACACACACACACACACACACACACACACACGCCCCACCGCCAAAAAAAAAAAAAAACAGCTAAACAAAGGAGATTAAATTCAGGGTTGCTGTTTAAAAAAAAAAAGAGAGAGAGAGAGAGAAAAAAAGAGGATACAGATAAGGGGTAGATTATTACAGAAGGAGACTGTGTACCACACTGGGTGTAGTTTGAGCATATGAGACCTCAGAACTCACCTCCACAGTGACACACTTCCTCCAACATGGCCATACCTTCTAATAATGCAAACCCTTTATGGGCTAAGAATTCAAACACATGAGTATGGGGGCCATACCTATTCATACCACCATACCTATTTTCTACTTTCCTTGCTCTGAAATAGGATTAAAAAAGGAAACCCTTTTTATTATCTCATTTACATCTTATTATTATTACTTGTTTTTTTCAGACAGTTTCTCTGTGTATTAGAACTCATTATGTAGAGCAGGCTAGCCTTGAACTCACAGCGATATGCCTGCCTTTGTTTCAGTGTGCTGGGATTAAAGGTGTGTGCCACCATACCTAGCATAATATTTATTAATTTTTACCTGAAATTTGTACTTCAATAATCACATGTTCTTCAGTGTATCACTTTTTACTTTTATTTATTAATTCATCTGTTTACATTTACTTATTGTGTGTGTGCACACGCGTACATGTTTGCTTGTACACATTATAGCTCACTATTGTGGAGACCAGAGGACAATTTGTGGGAGTTGGCTCTCCTCCTACCATTTGGGTTCTGAGGATAGAATTCACATCATCATACTTTGCAGCAAGTTTCTTTACCCTTGGTTCCATCATGCAAGCTCTAATTTGTTTTTATACTTATTCTTTGTTTATATCTGGTTTATTTTGGTAGCAGTGTTGTTATTGCAATTTACTTTCTCTTCTCTTAGTAGTGATGGAGATTGAGGCTACAAATGAAGGCTGCTGATGGAAAAGACCCTGAACATAAAATGAGAAGAGCTAGCCATCCCTACACCTGCACCAATGGCACTCTGGAAACTCAGTCATTGTGGCAAAAGAGCAAGCAAAAGTGACAACTGTGCCACAACATGATCACTCTAATAACTTAACTCAGTGACTGAATTGTCATATGTGTGACTGGGGTAGTTAGAGGCCCTAGTGAGGAAGCTACTGCTCATGTTTTGCTAAATGGACCTGATATGCCTGTCAGATTGCTGGTTAAATATTCATGCATGTATCTATAGATTAATGCCAGTGTCAGCTTTGGTCAGAGAAACTTACTTTTGCAGTGAGTATTGGTTACAGTAGGATTCATGACTGGTCAAAGTGCTAAAACATGAATGTGTTGGACTTTGTAGTGAGTCAGGAAGATCTCTGAGTTATTAAGGCAGCCCGGTCTACATAGTGAGTTCCATTACAGCCAGGACTACATAGAAAGATTATGTCTCAAAAAGAAAAGAAAAAAAGGGGGGGGGGGGGAGGGGAAATAAATGAATAGAGTGATCCATCAAAACTGAGACCATTTCATTTAATGTAAGGGACAATACAGGGTGTTCACTCTTGAGTTTTTTTGAAACAGATGTTAATTTTATAATGAGCAGAAAAGCAAGCAAAAGAAACCAAGAAATACACGTTAAGAAAGAAATAAGTGATAATTCAATTTTCAGGTGACATGACCCTATATTTCAATGACCATAAGGGCTCTTAAACATTGTCTTTAGGTAGCAGGTTACACAATAAACATAGCAAATTGGTTACATCTCCTTCCCTCCCTCCTTTTTCTGCTAAGAATAAGATCCAGGGTCTTAACATATACCAAGTGCTGTAATTCATTGTAGGGCTTCAAGCTGTGCAGTAACTTGTTTTGAAACAGCATCTCATTTAGCCTAGGATGACCTCAGCTTCACTATGTAGTTGAAGATCACCTTGAATTTCTAAAATGGTGTCACCTTGCCTAGTTTTATGTCGTGCTGGGGATTGAAACCAGGACTTTGCTGGGCAAACATTCTACCAGCTGAACTTCATCCTCAGCTTCCAATATCTTTTCTGCATTTGAAAAATGAACATGTTGAGGAGGAATTGAAGAAAACAATGTAATTTAAAATTGCCTTAAAAAGAAAAAAACTAAGCTACCTAGAAATACTCTAAATTGTGTGTACTGTTAAAACTTTAACACAGTTTTGAAATTGAGATGTTAGCAACATAGCTCAGTGGATAAAGGGACTTGAGTTCAATCCGAGGCCATTATTGTGGAAGGAGAGAACTATTATGTATTTGTCCTCTGACCTCCATACATGTGGTTTGGGTTGTGTGCACTCTCACATATAAACAAATAATTAAATGTAATTTTTTAAAAGGGAGATTGAAGAAGACACTAGAGTAAAGACCTCACATGTTCCTATATTAATTGCATTAATATACTCAAAATTAATGCAATTAGTATACTCAAAACTTATTTTTTAAGTTTATTATTATCATTCAGTGTTTGGGCATGCTGTGTATGACAGGGCCATGTGTGTTATTGCCCCAGCCAGCGGGGTGTCAATGGGGGTGACCCA
The DNA here is from genome assembly GCA_902168405.1 of Peromyscus aztecus. Taxonomy (NCBI): domain Eukaryota; kingdom Metazoa; phylum Chordata; class Mammalia; order Rodentia; family Cricetidae; genus Peromyscus; species Peromyscus aztecus. The sequence goes on from CABHPQ010173583.1 coordinate 16,103, forward strand.
CCTGCGGGAGAGAATGTAAGGGACGGGGAGACACGAAGGAAGACAGCAAGACAAGGTTCTGATCAAGCTGCAAATTTTATTTTCCTCAGCAAGGCTTATATAGCATGGGAGGGGGAGGGGGCAGGAAGGAAGGAAGGGGTGCAGGATGTGCCGGACGTGCAGTTGAGGGGAGATGTGCAAGTAAAGGAGGACGTGCAAGTCGTGAGGCTGCAGGATGTTGTGCTAGGTGATAAGGCCACTCACTGGTCAGGGCCTATTTTTCTATTGCTATGCTACTTGACCGCAGAATGTTCTTTATCTTTGAAGGCATCTGGTTTAGGGCCTGTGGCTTGTTCTCTGGCCTCGGTAGTAATTTTCCATGGTTCATGTTTGGTCCCTGACATGTTATAGCATGTATGTGGGAGTCAAAGGACAGCTATATGGAGTTCTTTCCTTCCACCTTTATGTAAGTTCTAATGATTGAACTCACATTACCAGGCTTGCACAGCAAGCATCTTTTCCAGCTGAGCTATCTAGCCAGCCCCTCAAATATCCTTTTTTTTTGGGGGGGGGGGGTTGTTTTTTTTTTTCGAGACAGGGTTTCTCTGTGTAATTTTGTGCCTGTCCTGGATCTTGCTCTGTAGACCAGGCTGGCCTCAAACTCACAGAGATCCACCTGGCTCTGCCTCCTGAGTGCTAGGATTAAAGGCTTGTGCCACCACTGCCCATCAAATATCCTTTTAATGAAAGTTATCTATACATTCAAGGCATTCCCAGGAAATGATAACTTATTCTTTAGAAAACAGGAAAATATAGACATGTAATTGTTTTACAGAAGAAATAAGTCCATCCAGCCAATGCAATCCTGTAGAAAAGGTGTGGTGCTGGACATACCTGCTTCCAAATAATGCTACAAGAGCTATATTAGCAAAAATAGTAAACTGTTGGCAGAAACCATTATCACAGACACTGTAATGCACTAACACAATGATGCAAAAGTATATTCACACAACTGTAGCCATCTTTTTCTCAAATTACAAAGAATCTATATTTCATCAAAAGGACTTTAAAAGAGAGTTTTATAAAAAGTAGATCTCTGCACATAAAAGACTGAACCTAGACAGGTATTTCTTCCCCTGTACTTATGGAAGAGACCTTAATAGAAGGCCTTTAATCTTGAAACAGCTGGAGAAATCCATGTGAATATAATTGAATAAGCCAAGTATTTTGACTTTTGAATAGAATGTAAACACCTGTGGAATGTGAATGTATAGCAGGGCATGGTGATTCATGCGTAAAACCCCCAAAGTCAGAGGAGTTCAAGGTAATCTTCCACATACTAAGTTCAAGACCAGAAAATGACAGATGAGACTAAATTTAGAACAAAAACAGCTACAATAACATAAAATGAATACATTTCCTAAATTTAAAATTCCTACCCAGCAATAACCAGAATGGAGAAGTATCCATAGAAAAGAAATACCTTTGTTAGTTAATCATTCAATATGGGATTAGTACTGAGAATATGTGAAGAAAGAACACATACACATATGTGGTGATAATATAGAATTATTCAGCTGTATGATGCAGGTCTCCTGTGTCTGGATATATGTGTGATGGGAATAAGGATACAGTGGCTGCCCCTCAAGTCCCATGCTCACAGTAACCAAGATATGATATCATCCTTTGTGCTCATCATTAGATTCATCATAAAAGATGAGGCACATTTCTGGTGTATTAGTCAACTGTGAGAAGAATCAGATTAGTCTAGGCATGGTGGAACACACCTTTAATCCCATGGAGTATTCAGTGTTTATTTGCAAGATGAAGTAAATAATTTGTATATTCTTCATGAAGAAATAAAATGTGTACCATTATCAAAAGTCAATATTATTTTATAGTTTCTATGAGGATGAGAAGACACATGAAAAAGATTTTAGAGTTATTCATGGACAGGGATATTTTCAATGTCATTTTAGGTGTTCATAAAGTGACTGCCCCAATTGAGAATGACCAGGAATATCACAAAGGACTTTCGTGGCAAGTTGAAATCATCAACAGCCAGACATCAAATGAAGAAATTGTTGAAGTAAGTAAAATATTTAACATGAGTTCTTAACATATTTCAGATGTAAATGTAAACATAAAGATTGGAAATTAGGAATCTTTCTTCAGGAACTTATCTCAGGTCAACAAGATGGCTCAGTTTGTAAAGGGACTTGTCACTAAGCCTGACCATTTGAGTTTGATCTCCGTGTCCCATGTGGTGGATGCTGAAGAAAAGCCCTGAAATTTGTTCTCTTCCCTCCATATGTGTGCCATGGCATACATATATACACACAAACACCAATATAATTTGAAAAATGAAAGAAATTAACTCAGGCCTGGGAAGATTGTTTAGTCAGTAAAATGCTAGACATAGCATGAGAACATGAGTTTGTATACTCAGCACCCATATATAAAGACAGCTGTGGTGATATGTATCTCTGACCAGTGCTATGAAAACAGAGATTAGGGTTACTGGGGTTTGCTGGCCTGTGATTCCATCCAAACTAGGAAGGTTCAGGTCCAGTGAGAGACCTTTTCAAAAAATAAAAATAAATATAGAGTGAATAGTGATTTATGAAAAGACTGAACAACAACCTTTAGTAACCTCAAATATTCATACACAGACACACATAAACTTGTGTATACACATTTGTTCCCTCCTGTACACTTACAAAGGAACTTACAGCTGAGTGTCTTTCTCTATTGTGTGGTTGTTAAGATTACAGCTGGAGAAGAACATGATAACTTTAATGATAATGGAAAAATTATTCTGACATCCTGATCGTTTATTTGCCATAATCTCAGTCAAAGTTGAAAGTTATGTTGTCAATATATTTGACCAGTGATATTGTTAAAGACAATATTATTTGCACATGAATTTTCATATTAAATAGATCTCTGGTAAACTCAGTAAATATTAGATATCTTTATATATGACATTTATCTATATAGCACAAGATAGATTCTAAACCAAAATTAGAAAGCATGTTCTAGGAAAAAGCCCTGTGGCTGTATGAAATATAACTAATTCCTCTGTCTCAAGGCAGAACTGAAGGTGGCACAGAAAATCTGCCAGGGGACATCTTATGAAGAGAAAGGATGTGTGAAGATGTTTTGCCAGCAGTCACAGCGCACAAGGGATCAGAGCATACTCGCATGTAAGAAAACTTTCAGTTATAAATCACTTCTCAATAACGGTCAGAGCCCTTTAGAGGAGACACCCTGTACACATAGACAGTGCAGGAATACATTCTCTTGGAAGTCACACCTCACTGAACATCAGAGAAGTTGTATAGATGAGAAGCCATATGAAAGTTCAGGATATGGGAAAGCTTCCCTCATCAAGTCTCAGCATCAAATTACTCATACAGATGAGAAGCCCTACAAATGTCTGGAATGTGGGAAATACTTCTACTACAAGTCACAAATCACTGAACATCAGAGAAGTCATACAGGTGAGAAGCCTTATGAGTGTACAGAATGTGGAAAATCTTTCAGCTATAAGTCACATCTCACTGTCCACCAGAGAAGTCATACAGGTGAAAAGCCACATGAATGTACAGAATGTAGGAAAGTTTTTTACTATAAGTCACAACTCACTCGACACCAAAGAAGTCATACAGGAGAGAAACCCTATGAATGTGTGAAATGTGGAAAATCTTTCTACTGTAACACACATCTTTCTCTACATCAAAGAATTCATGTAAGTGAGAAACCTTATGAGTGTACAGAATGTGGGAAAACTTTCTCTTTCAGTGCGTGCCTCACTCGACATCAAAGGACTCATACAGATGAGAAGCCATATGAATGTACACAGTGCCCCAAAGTTTTCCACTTTAAGAAACAACTTACTCATCATCTGAAAACTCATACTGCTGAGAAGCGCTTTGAATGTAAACAATGTGGAAAAGCATTTTACTGGAGGTCTAACCTTAGTGTGCATCAGAAAACTCATAGTGGTGAGAAGCCTTTTGAATGTAAACAATGTGGAAAAGCATTTTACTGTAAGTCCCACCTCACTGTACATCAGAGAACTCACATAAGTGAAAAGCTCTATCAATGTACAGAATGTAGGAAAGCATTCTATTCTCAGACACAGCTTACTGTACATCAGAAAACTCACACTGATGAGAAGCCATATGAATGTAAGCAATGTGGGAAAACATTCTACAGCAAGTCTGGGCTAACTGCACATCAGAAAACTCACACAGGTGAGAAGCCCTATGAATGTAAACAATGTGGAAAAGCATTCTATAATAAGTATTTGCTCATTGAGCATCATCGAGTCCATACAGGTGAGAAGCCCTATCAATGTACAGAATGCAAGAAAACATTCTACTGCAAGAAGTATCTTTCTCTACATCAGAAAACTCATGCAAGTGAGAAGTCATTTCATTGTGCAGAATGTGGGAAAGCCTTTTCCTGGATGTCACACCTCACTCAACATCAGAGAATTCACACAGGTGTGAAGCCCTATGCATGTGAACAATGTAGGAAAGCTTACTACTTCAAGAAACAGCTCACTCGACATCAAAGAACTCATACACATGAGAAGTCATTAGATGTAAATAACGCAGGAGAACAGTTCAAAGCAAATGCAACTTCTCTGTGTATGAAAGAATTCATACAAAGGAGAAATTCTGTAAGTGTACCAAATGCAGAAATTTTTCTTCCTCCTGTCACATCTTACTCAAAGTCAGATGAGAAAGCCTAAGGACGTAAAGAATCAATGAAAATTTACTAAAGTGTATAATCAGAAAACTTGCAGGTGAAAATCTGATTAATTTTAAAAGTGTGGTAAACTTCTAGTGTAAATCAGCTGTTACTCTACCAATGAACACATACCACAGTGAGACATATCTCTGTAAAGATTGAAGGCATGGTACCACAGTGCTCTGTAAGAGAAGCCATATCTGTGAATGTCTCCTATGAAGTTAAAAAATGTAGAAAAACTGTGTCATTCTTCACTTGACTTGAATATACTGTGAGTAACACTGAATGTTAAGAACAGAGGAAAGCTTTCTAATATTAATCCCCATGAATTCACACCTGGAAACTTATGCAGGTGTGTGGCCCAATGAAATTAATGAAAATAGACATGTTTTGATTTGTTTTGTTTTTTCGAGACAGGGTTTCTCTGTGTAATTTCAAACTCACAGAGATCCTCCTGGCTCTGCCTCCTGAGTGCTGGGATTAAAGTTGTGTGCCACCACCACCCAGTCTGACATGTTTTAAAATAGAAATCAGGCTTCTACATAAGAAACTTCATATATGATATGCCAGGTACAGCAAAAATTGTAGTGAGGTATATTACCACGTGCTTTCAATTCTAGATCCTCATCCTGCAGTTTTATTGAGACTCTGTGACTGAAGACTAGCCTTAGCAACAGATGACCTTATTCCATATGATTACAAGCAGTAAAGCCTACTTGAAGTGTCCCATGTCAGGTAAAGACATTGCAACCCATGTATTTAAAACCCTAAGAATACAAAGAGTGCCAAAAATTTTAAATTGAACTTAAATTTGACCTGGCATCAGAAACCCAATAGAGGTGATTAACCAGAGGAGTCCAAATTGAAAACACTCAGTTGAACTGAGTTTATTACAGATTTGCCAATAAATTACAGATGTAAGGATTCTAGAAAAGGCATTCAGCCATACTCCCACAGTACCAGCCATCAGATAACTTATGCAAATGAGAGTGCATTTGAAGTTTAGAAGTATACTTGGCTTAAATGTGACTCAATGGCAGTAGGCTTATGAGTCTTGTATTTACACAGAAGTTTTCATGTGTCATCTTGGTTTAGAATATTTACATTCATGGGGCATTTGTATATCAGGTAAAATTGTCTATAAGTTTTAATGTCCCATCAGATATGAACATTTTTAATGTGTCACATTTTTTATAATTGTTTAGTTTTGAGACAAAATCTTGATATGTAGCTTGAGTGTCCTCTGATTTCTGCATGTACGTAGTTAGGTACCGCCCTCCCCCACACACATATAGAACATACACACAGTAGAAAAATATCAAGTTTTTTATGCATTAGGAAATTGTATAATAAAACATCAGGATATGTAATTTTCATGTTACTCTTCAAATGGAATTTTGCTTAAATGTGCTATTAAAAGTTAAAATGTTCAACTATAACCCAATAAAGAAACATAATAATGTACCTTGCCAATATCCATTAAGCAACTTTTTTTTTTTTATTTTAGGGGTCTTTTTTTCCTTATTGTAATGCTTTGGGTCAAAAGCACAGACTCAGGCATTCTAGGCAAGTGCTCTATCCTGAGATATAGGTCCCTAGGCAATGTTTTGATGAATTTGTTGTCATTGGAACTTTGTAGTTCAGTCTAATCTATTAAAGCCCATACATACATAGATATCTGTGCTTTGTGGATAGTGGACTTTATTTCCTTGAGGGGTTTCAGCATAACCACATAGAATATGTGAAGTTTGTTTAAAAATATAGGAACTGAAGGTCAGAGTGTACCTTAGTAATAGGACATATGCTTCTGCATATATACTTTATAACTGTAATCCCAGCACACACAAAGGATATAGACATTTAAAGACAGGAAGCGTAATACAAAGAAAAGGTATCAGATTCAAAGTCATGTCTTTGTGACCTTGACCAACTATGCTGCACATTCTAAACTTTAAGATACTTCCCCAAATAGTGCTCCCAATTTGAATATCAAACACTCAGAACATAGACATCAGGCAGAGATTCCATGTAGCTGCACAGCATGTAGTGACTATGTCCCCAAATTGTTAAGTTACCCACTGTTTTAAAGAAGCTTAGGGGATTATTTATGAAGCAAACACAACTAAAACCAATAAACTCCAAGATAAACAAAATATATAAAGCATTTAGGAATGAATAACACATTTTAATCAGAATAAAATATGCACAGTAGATAACAAAAATGAGAGGCACAACATCAATGAAATAACATTTAAGTAAAGAGGGGAAAATAAAAATCAGATACAGAGTTTTATGTTTTGCAGAGTCTTTAAAGAGCTAAGTAGAGGACACAGTGCAATTCAAGTTATACATAATTTCATATAAAATAAAATTAAAATATGAAATGCTGATGAGAATCTTGAATTACATGTTTATTGTGTATGTATATGTCCATATTCCATAGTGTGTGTGTGTGTGTGTGTGTGTGTGTGTGTGTGTAGGTTTGAAGGCAACTTCCTTTGAACCTCTAAATATAACATTAGGAATAAGCATTTTTGCAGATGTAATTAAGCTAGAGACCAGGATATGAATGATGTCATCTGGATTCTCCAGAAAAAAAAGCTAAATAAAATCATACTGTCCTCATAAGGAGACACAGCAGAAGTGGTGTGAAGAATGCCTGTGTTCTTAACTACTCTCTTGGCCAAGGCTCACAAGGTTCACAAGTTCAGAACCAGTCTGGGCTACAGAGTGAGTACAGGTCCACATGAATGATAGTGATGCTGTTTCATAAGAAAAAGTACAAAAAAATGGGCTGAGACTTTGATAAAAATAGAACACTATAATCAAGCAGTTAGGAGGTGGAAACAATAAGATTAAAGTTAAGATCATTCTCTAGCTATATAGTGAAGTCCATGCCCACATGATCTACATGAGACCTTATCTTAAAAGACTTCTAGCCAGGCAGTGGTGGCTCATGCCTTTAATCCCAAACTTAGGAGGCAGAGGCAGGCAGATTCTGAGTTACAGGCCAGCCTGGGCTACAGAATGAGTTCCAGGAAAGTCTCCAAAGCTACACAGAGAAACCCTATCTCAAAAATACAACAACAAAAAATACTTCTAAGCCCAATCAAGTAAGGCTTTTCTGTATGAGTACCCATCCCCAACTAAAGTATAGCTCAGAAACATGAACACTTGGGAACACTATTCTAACAGGTGTCCCTGGGAAGAGGTCAATATAATAGCAGGGGATATACAACTGAAGACAATGACTCCCTTCTCCCAGAACGTGTTTTCTCAGTATGTCACATCACTGGGACAGAATATGAAGGCCATCACTGAATTCTAGGATAAATAAGAATCACCCTTCACATTAACTCAGTGGCTTGGGTCTGCCTTAAAACTTGGTCACAGGATAAAGTGACTCCTGGAAGCTATTTTAACATCAAGTCCCAATCACATGTCCAATCTATAAGATCTGTTAAGGAGTTACCTGCCCAACTCAAAAGCTCAAGACCCTGCTTCAGTGAGCCTCTTAGAAAGCTCTGCTTTCTCTAACAAGACCCAAGAATGAATTCTTCCTTTCTTGGTTCTGTAATACTTTTTTATGTTCATTTTTGCTATCCTCTTGATGTCCTATATAATATATCCAATTGCAGAAATTCACATAGAAAACTCTTCTCCAGAAGACCTAAGACTATTCCTGGACTAGGGTTCACATTTACTGAGTTAATTACCCATTCCATAGCTACAGTCAGTGAAAACATTGTTGAGTTCCTATGCAGAGCTTTGTGTTTCTTCTCATACTGATTATTGTTGTCACAGTCATTACCTGCCTTCCTAAAATCAAGCTACAGTGCCACTTTTAATCAGTATGACTTTCATTATCCTGCTACTCCTGTCCTTGACCATATAACCAATACTTTTCCAAAAGGCCCAAAATATCACCACATGCTCTTCAGTCCTGGAGGACTGCTAGATTTTCCTACCTTAATGGTGATTAACCTAGAACTTTTCAAATAAACCAGATTGGGCACTGGAGAGATGGCATGGTAGTTTAACAGCAGTGCCTGCTTGCTCATCCAGAAGGTCCTGATTTGATTCCTAAGATACACACAGTGGCTAACTCTGTATAACTCCAGTTTCAGACAATCTGGTAAGCTCTTCTGGCTTCTGTGGGCATTGAGTGTGCATGTAGTACAGACATATATACAGGCAAAACCTTGCAACTCATAAAACCTTACAAATAAACCAAATTTGCAGTCTCACTACTTCCAACACTCTGGCTGAATACAAAGGTATCTGTTTCCTTATGTCTCAGTCTTTGTCAGTTGAGGGTTCAATCTTGTCATATATTAAGCTTCTAAGCTAGATCTCCATTTGTATTAAGGCCATCAGCCACTTGGAATAGTCCATTCTCATGGGCAACCATAAGACATAGAAGGCAGAGTACATAGGACAACAAAGAATATGTCTCCTTTTTTAAAACACCCTCAATTGCCACACAGCAGAGGTGTGTCCTATCAGTATACCTGACAAAACTCTTAAGTAAAAATTCAATTTCATCAAGCTGAAGACTTGCTTATGTTGGACCTATCTTTGAAGGGTTTGTACCTCCTAAAAACAACAACAACAACAACAAAAAACCTATCAAAATCATCTTGCACAGACCAGAGAGATGGCTCAGCCATTAAGAACACTGGCTGCTCTTCCAGAGGACCTGGGTTCAGTTCCCAGCACCCACATGGCAGCTCACAACTGTCTCTAAGTCCAATTCCAGTGAATCTGATACCCTCACACAGAAATACTTGAAAGCAAAACACCAATGCACATAAAAAGAAATCATTTTTTAAAATTGTCCCCCTCTCTAGTAAACACCAGGGTTTTAAAAATAGAGTTCAAGAAGTTCCACCTATTTGGAAAAATGAAACAGCTTTTGGACACCCAATCTAACTTCAATCTTTCCCTTGACTGGTTTTGATTTACTGTTATTTCTTTTGTGCCAAAACATGTTCCTTTTCTGGAATAATTAATCATGTACTTAAAAAATTATTTTCTGTGTTTGGGTGTATATCCTGCATGTATGTGTACTACATATTTGCCTGGTACCTTTGAAGGCCAGAAGAGGGCAATAAATTTCTTGAAACTGAGTTACAAATAATTTTGACCCATCATGTAGGTGCTAGGAATTGAACCCAGGTCCTTTGAAAGAGCACCCAGTATTCTTTAACTGCTGAGATAACTCTTAAGCCCATTAACCATTTATTTTTATCACTTGTATATTGCCACATATCTTAGTTACTTTTCTGTTGCAGTGATTAAAGATCATGATGAAGCAACTTGTAAAAGAAAATGTTTGATTTGGGTCTGACAGTTGAGTCTGTGACTATGGTGGAAGCATGACAACAGGCAGGTAGGCATGGTGTTGGAGTAGTTGATAACTTATGTCTTTACGAAAAAGTTTGTTGCAGTGGAACAGAGGATGGGGGTGTAACATGGGGATTTGAAACAAAGCCCACACCAGTGACATCTCCCATGAGTCCATATCTCCTAATCCTTCCCAAACAATTCCACCAACTGGGGACCAAGTATTCCAATATATGAGCCTACAGGGGTCATTCTTGTTTAAATAGCCATACCACATGTCTTGTCTAAGGAGTCTTCCTCCTGTGAAACAGTGTCTTTTCTTGTCTACTATTTAGATTATCATTTGTACAGCCTTGTACTTAGTGAACAAATGAAGAAATACCCCAAAGAAGTATCCTCAAGGACTTTGCATTTCTATCCAAAGCTTATTAATGATTCACTAGGCAGCATAGGACAGTAGAAGAAACTGCCAGAAGTATAAAACATGGGCCCAGGCCACCCCTGAGATCTCAGCTCTGCAGAAGCAGGTAGTCCATGAGTTTGGCATTAGCCTAAGAAACAGAAGACCCTATTTTAAAAAGCAAAATGGGGAAAGGCAATCTCATTTCTAGTTGGAAAAGTGCATTGTGTTTTGCACTTGTCTGTGTCTCTGCGTAATTTGCAGATTTAAAAGTTAAAAAATATAAGACTTTAGAAGCTACAGGCAGGTGATTTAAGGATATACTAGGCAAGATTTTTTTTTAATTTTTAAAAATTATGTGTGTAGGTGTTTTGCCTGTATGTATGCCTGGGTACCACCTGTGGGCCTGGTCCCCAGGGAGGCCATGATTAAGTTTGTTCCTGGAGTTACAGGTGGCTGTGAGCTACCATGTGGATGCTGGGAATTGCACCTGTATCCTTTGGAAGAGCAGCCAGTGCTCTTAACTACTGAGCCTCTCTCCAGCCCAGGTCTCACTATGTAGACCAGGCTGACTTCAAACCTGCTAGATCTTCCTACTTCTACTGCTTGAGTGCTGGGACTAGAGGAATGTACCACCATAGCCAGCAGGAATTCTTTTTAACAGAAGAAAAACTAAGCTATAAGGTAACTAGCAACTTTAAATATTAAAATTAAAGGAGTTAACACCCTTCCCCAAAATCCACCCTAGAAGACAACACAGACTTGCAATACATGCCATATGAAGAGATTTGTGTGCAGAGTAAAATTGAACCACATACATGCATTATGTTTAGAAAATAACTAATGTACGTGCAATGCACATGCACACACACATACAAATTTAAAAGATGAAAGACCTTACATGACATTGATCCCATCTCTATGACAAGGAACAAGCCAGTCAAAACATCAAATAAATGGATTCTCAAATTGACTACATGGTCAAAAATTAGTCTCCTGGTGATCAGAGAAAACCAGATAACTACTGAATGAATCCATTCATACACATAATGATTGTAGCCTTAAGATAATTGTAGATTAGAGTAACTAACTGAACATAGTTGACTATGTTAATGTCAACCAATGCAGCCTGAGCTTACTAGCATAACCCTGTAATCCTTACATTGTACCTCATAAACACCTACAATTTGACAAATCAGCTGACCGTAGTAGCTCTTTGATTTTTTACCTGGGTATAAATCACAGATAAAGAGCAGTAACCCTACAAGACTTCTGCTCCCCCTGCCTGCTGCACCATCAACTGCTGTCAAGAGATGCAAAACCTGTTACAAAACCAGCACTATAAAAATAGTTTAGGACACATGCTTTTACTCCTAAATATGAAAGCAAATTTGCATTATAGTGAGATAGATTTGCTTGTTTATGTTTACCTAAAGTTAAGTGATGGTTGAATATTTGATACTGCAGGACATAGAACATCTGCGGTATTTTTCAGAGTTGATATTTTGATTTTGAATTTATCAGTATTGAGAAAAGTTTCACATAAATATGTAGTTTTTTAAAAAGTTACAGAAGTATATTTAGGGGCATTTCAGAAATTATTGGAAACTCTGCCATTATTCCAAGACAAAGTTCATTTAATAATTCCTTTATATTATGTATTTCTTCATATCATCAACCCAGTGAACAGCTGTCTCTATCATCCATCCATCCATCTATCCATCCATCCATCCATCCATCCATCCACCTACCTATTTTCTTTCTATCTGTCTGTCTATCTATCTGTCTGTCTATCTATCTATCTATCTATCTATCTATCTATCTATCTATCTATCTATCTTGAATCAAGTATCACTGTGTAGCCCTGGAGTTCACTATGTAGACCAGCTGGCCTCAAACTAATAGAGAGCTGCCTGCCTCTGCCTCCTGAGTGCTGGGATTAAAGGCATATGCTATGAGGTCTAGCTTTGTTTTGTTTTTGAAAAAATGGTCTCACTAAAGCTCAGACTGACTTAGCCCAAGCCTCTCTCAAATTCATAGAAATCCTCCTGCCTCAGTTTCTTGGTGCTGAAATGGCAGATATAAAACCACATGCCCAGCTGAAAGAGATTTTTTTTCCTAAGATTTATTTTATTTTTTATTTCTCTGTAGATGTAACCAACCGTCTTATTAAATAAGAAACACAGAGCCAATGTAAAGATAAAAGCCCAAGAGGTCAGAGCTAAGAGCTTACCCGCATGCTGCTGGCTAGCTTCTTCCGCCAAGAGACCTCTCCGAAAGGAACTACTTCCTGTGCGTTCATCCTTAAATAGAGTTCTGTTCTGCCTTCTCATTGGTCGTAAACCCAACTACGTGACTGCCTCATCACTGCCTGTGTACAGACCTCCAGGTCTTCTATGGTTGGTATTGAGATCAAAGGCGTGTGTCTCCAATGCTGGCTGTATCCTTGAACACACAGAGATCTACCTAGTTCTGCTTACCAAGTGCTGGGATTAAAGGCGTGCACCATCACCGCCCTGGCTTTCCCTATGGTTTGCTAATAGCTCTGACCCCTAGGCAACTTTATTTATTAACATACAAATAAAATCACATTTCAGTACAAATAGAATACCACTATATTTCTCTCTCTCTCTCTCTCTCTCTCTCTCTCTCTCTCTCTCTCTCTCGTGTGTGTGTGTGTGTGTGTGTGTGTGTGTGTGTGTTTGACACATAACTTGCCTTAGGAGACCAGAGGATTCAGATCTCCCTTGAGCTGGAGGTACTGATGATTGTGAGCTGACATAGGTACTAGTAATTAGACTCTGGTCTTCTTCAATAGTAGCACATGCTCTTAACCACTAGGCCATCCCTCTAACCCCTCAAAGAGAATTTTAAGAAATTATTTATTTATTTTTATATGTTGGACTGTTTTCCCTGCATGTATGTTTGTATGCCACATGTGTGCCTATTACTTGCAGAGGTTGGAAGAAGGCATCAAGTCTGGAAATGCAGTTACAGATGGTTGTGAGCTGCCATATGGGTGCTGAGAACCAAGTCCCAAGTCCCTTACAAGAGCAGGTGTTATTAGACACTGGGTAGTCTTCTACTGCTTTTTTATTCACATTACCAATTCAGACTACACTACTAAATTAGACTACTCAAAAGAAGCCTTTTATTAGACCTAATGAGGCAACACCAAGTAATACAGCAGAGGTTGTTGTCCCAGCCTATTCACCAAATGAGTTGACTGGGTGGCTTATATAAGAAGAGTAGGGATGGTTGCAACAATTATAGCAACCTCTTATGAACTTGAAATTTATTATTTCATTAATCATTGTTTTTTTTTTAGTAGAACCAGTCACAAAAGTCCCTCTGATAGTTCACCAGAAATGGTCCTCTCTGATCCAGGTAGGAATGGTTACAAGATTACCTAGACTCTAGATTCTAGAATTTATTGAGTTTCCTGATAGCAAAAACAAAAAACAACAAACAAACAAAGATGATTGGAGTTGGCATTCAGGTTATAGAGTGCATGATCAGATTGGACATGGTCCTAGACTCTACCTCTAGCATGAAATAAATTAGTTGTGGTGGTGCCTACCTATAATTCTACCAATTACAACATAGAGGTAGTAGGATAAGACATCCAAGGAAATTATCTCATAGGTTTCTTGAGGTATCCATGAAGTGTTTATAACCACTAGTTTGGGAAAAGATGGTATAGTCTGAAGTTTGATAGTCCTTTGCCCAAGGAGTCTAAGGCAACAAGGGAGAATCTAACAGCTGCCAGTAAGGGGTTCATATTGCCCCAGTATCTCTGCTTATTTATAAGCAGTTAGCATCAGTATGA
>CABHPQ010173584.1:0-40203 GCA_902168405.1 Peromyscus aztecus
ATAAGGAGGGAGCGCGCGGAGCGACGGGGAGGAGGGAGCGAACGAGAGAGCGGCGGAGGGAGGGGAGACTAACTTCTAGTGCTACCATAATTCGCCTAAAGCAGGTGCAGCCACTTTTCCCCCCGCGAGGCGGCCAGCGGCGAGCCGAAGAAGACCACGTGGACCAAACTTTGGGGAAGGAAAAATGGGGACGTGGGGCTACAGATCTGCCAAAGTAGATAGGCCGCAGAGGTTCACACTGGCCTGGGGACCCATCCTATGGGACGCTTTATAAACTCTGGACTTTTCCAGGAGCCTGGAGGTACGGCCAAGTCCTGCTGGCACACGGTTCACTGGTTTCGGGCGGGCTGCGCCTGGCGCGGGGAGTGGTCAGGGGCCCCCCGAGTCCGGAGCCGGCGTCCGGCGCGGGCCCTGCCTTGTCTCCTTCCGACTCCCCACTGTGTGGGGGCTGGGGCTGGGGAGGCTCTTTCTGGGCTTTGTGAACAGTCGTTCTTCCAACCCCGCGCACGCGCTGCCTCGGTCTGCAAAGGGGAATTTCCTATAAAGTGCTGTGAGAACCAATGAAGAAGAGGCTTCGGGCTGGATCCACGCGGGCCGAGCGCAGAGCAAAGTCGAGGCAATTATCTGAACAAATTAGATTGTAAACAAAACTCGGCGTCCCTGAATACCGCTTGTGCCCAGGGGGACTGAGAGGATGGGGTGGGTGGGTGGAGGTGGGGACAGTGGTGTGTGTTTGGGTTGGGAGGGGGAAGTCCGGGCACGGAAAGGCCCTCGTTCTGAGGGGGAGGGCTAAGTTGGGTAGCAGGCACCAGGCTCAGACTGGTGGAGACCTGAAAAAAAATCCTCCCACTCTCTACCCCAAACATTTTCCCTGTCTGGGTGTGTGAAGTAGTGAGGGACGCCCCAGGGTCCCTCCGTGGTTGCCCCCACCCTGCCCAGTGATGCCAGGTCCCCTGGTCCTTGATGTTGGATGAGAGCAAGAAGGTAGTGGCCCTGGAAGGCCCTGTTGGCTTCAGGTTACCCTTGAGGCAGGTGGCCAAGGACAGGCAGACCCATGCCTCAGTGGAGCTGGTTAAGGACTGGGCCTACTTTCCCAGGGACACATATTTTGGAGAAAACTCTTTAAAAACGGGTCTCAGAGATGGCGCTCAACTTAAGCTGGTTCAGCTCACTTATTCTGCCCTTTTTCTTTGGGAGCTACAGCCAGGAGTTGAAAGGTGGTGATAACTACACAGGTCTAGAGCTCTCTGTTTGCCCAAGTGGACAGACAGACATGACAGGTAGACATAGACTCTGCTCAAGTCTTACAGACAGGTAGGTGTCAAGTTGGGGAGGACTGTTATGCCACTTATTTAATTAGTTATCTGTGCTGCTGGAGAGCAAATCAGGCCTCATAAATGCTAAACACATGTTTTCCCATCTAGCCGCACTCCGACCCAGCTCATTTGGACATCACAGTGACCTTTCCAGTAGAAATGAGAATCAAGCGACTGTGGGTGGTGAAGGCAGAAGGGTCAGGCCGTCAAAGTCATCTTCAGCTACAGATGGGGTTCCAGGCCGGCTTGGGCTACATGAGACCCTGCTTCAAAAATCCAAAACAGTGTTGGCCAGGTGGTTCAGTGGGTAGAGACACCTCCTATTGCCTGCCTGTAGACCTAAGTTGGTCCCTGGAACCCACACAGTAGGGGGGAACTGACACTTGAAAGTTGTTCTTTGACCTCTACACACACATGCACACACATGTACACACACAAAATAAATAGATAAAACTTTATTTTTAAAACACATTTTAATCCGAAACAATAAAAATCAAGGATTAGATGATAGTTGACATGTGAATCCTGCCTCATTCCAGATATGCTGGCTCCTTTAATCTTCATAATTAGCCTATGAGGTAGATAGTTCTGTTGGCTCCATTTTATAGAGGGGGAAACTGAGGCACAAAAGGCACTTGCCATGTGTAAGTGTACACAGCTAAAGAATGATGGAGCAGTTCCAACCAGAGCCATTTGTCTTGGATGAGGGAATCACTCTGGACGGCTTTACCTTCTGTGGAGAGGCAGCCTGGTGGACATCATGGTGTGCAGACAACCAGGGATCTGCCACTCTGCTACCCCCTCCCCCCCCCCCCCAAGCCCCCTTCCCATCCTGTCTACAGCAGAGGCTGAGGGTGGAGCTTCAGGGAGGTGTGTGCTGCTGTCATGCCCACAAGCTCTGCCCCCAGCCTTGCTACATCAGCCCCTCCCCCACCTCCCACAGGGCACACAGGGAAAAGAACTTTTTGTTTTCATTTCAATTTACCTCTCTACTCGGGCCCACTCAGTCCCCAGTGGGACTGTGTGACTTCTGAGTCACAGTGGAAAGCCCAAGGGAGTCAGAAGACCCCATCTTGTCCTAATTGAGGCAATTCAGTGGAGGAAACAGACCTCTGGAAAGAAGGTAACAGAACAAACAATGTGTTAGTCATAGTAGCCAGGCCCCAGGCCTTCCTCCCAGTGTGAGAGTTTGGAGGGGTTCCCCACAGGAGCTGTAAGTTCCCTAGGGGGAGTCACTGTGCCTTGTCCCGTCCCAGTCTGCAAGGCAGGTGCAGGTGCTCAGGTGGTGGGGAGGGCCTGACTGTAGCCAGAGGCTAAGGTTAGGACCATGAGGGCTGGAGTCAGGTAGCCTCGGGTTTGGACTCCATCCTGGACACTTACAGATGTGTGACCTGGACAGATTGTAGGTCTCAGCCTCCCTTCCTTCAGCCACAAAATTGACTTTCGCCTTTTTTTTTTTTTTTTTTTTTGAGACAGGGTTTCTCTGTGCAGCCCTGGCTGTCCTGGAACTCACTCTGTAGACCAGGCTGGCCTCAAACCTGGAGATCACCTGCCTCCAAGTCCTGGGATTAAAGGTGTGGGCTACCGCTGCCTGGCAGAAGGATGCCTTCTTAAGGGGGTTGGGAGGAAAGCATGAAGAAAGCCTGGTGATCTGTGCCTCTAGAGTTTTCCTTAAATACTTAGCTTTTCTTCTGTGAGTCCCACATTCCTTGCTTAAAAGTGAGGAATGGTCCCAGAAGTAGGATAACCCAGAGACCTAGGATAGAACCAAATACAAATGGCAAAAAAAAAAAAAAGTCAATGAAATGATTCCTAATGATACTCTGCTATCCTCATAGATCGGTGCCTAGCCCAACTGTTATCAGAGAGGCTTCACTCAGCAACTGATGGAAACAGATGCAGAGACCCACAAGCAAACATTAGGCAGAGCTCAGGCAATCCTGTGAAAGTGGGGAGCAAGGATTGTAGGACCCGGTGGTGCTAAGGACATCACAAGGAAATCACAGAACCAACTAGTCTGGGCTCAGAGGGGCTCAGAGACTGAGCTGACAACCAGGGAGCCTGCACGGGACTGACCTGGGCCCTCTGCATATGGTACAGTTGTGTGACTTGGCCTTTGTGTAAGATTCCTAGCAGTGAGAACAGGGGGTGTCTCTGACTGCGTTGCCTGCTTTGGGGATCCATTCCTCCTGCTGGATTGCCTCATCCAACCTTGGTGGAGGAGGGGGTGCCTGGTCTCACTGCAGCTTGATATACCATGGCTGGCTGATATCCATGGGATGCCCGCCTAGATCTGAAGAGGAACAGTAGAGGAGGAGTGACTGGGGTGGTGTGTGGAGGGGAAGCTTTGGGTAGGATGTAAAAAACAATAAGATAGATAGATAGATAGATAGATAGATAGATAGATAGATAGATAGATAGATAGGAGCTGTGACCTCAGAAGGCAAGAGATAGCCAAATCACAAGAGCTGCTGCCAGTTAGGCAGTCCTGGCATGTGCTAGGCCGCCTGCAGCTGCTCTTTTTCCCATTCTGCATGCAGAGATGGTTCAGAGACGTCAATCATTTGTTTCAGATCACAGAGCTAGGAGACAGCCCAGCAAGTGCTTGCTACCAAATCTCCTTTGGGCTGGGAAGCAGATAGGCTTTCCTAAAGGGCATGAGCTAGCCAATAGAAGAGCTTGTTTCCTGCAGGAGGCCTGAGATCTCTCAAGGGCATGATGGTGGCTGTGAGATTAGAAACAGTGTATTTAATCCCAGACTCTGAACACACCTAGATCTAGATATTTTGTTTCAGTTCATCTCACTGCTGGGGAGCTTATCTTTTTCTTTCCCCTCAAAAGTTTTCAATCATTTATCTTTTTATATGTATTTTATCTGTGTGTGTGTCCGGGGGAGGAGCGCGGAGTGTTTTGCCTGCATGTGTATCACAGGAGTGCAGTGCCCAAGGAGGCCAGAAGAGGGTGTCAGATCCCCTTGAACTGGAGTTACAGGTGGTTGTGAGCCACCATGTGGCTGCTGGGGACTGAATCCAGGTCCTCTGCAAGAGCAACAGGTGACCCTACAGGCTGAGCCATTTCTCCAGCCCCCATTATTTTTTTTTTGAAAGATTTTTTAAAAATGTGTGCGTGCACACACAAGTGTGTTGGGTGCTTGAGGAAGCCAAAAGACGGTATCAGATTCCTGAAACTGGAGTTACAGTGGTTGTGAGCCGCCTGCTCTGGTTGCTTGGAAGAGAACTCTCATTTTCTGGTAGCACATCACCCGCTCTACCAGAGTCCACAGAACAAGTTCAAGGCTAGCCTGCTCTACACTTGTGTGTCTGGGCCGTGTCAGTCAACAGGCGACAACAGTCCACCCCACATGTGTCTGTTTCTTTACCACCTCCCCGTCCGTCCATCACTGACGGACAGTTAGGCTCTTTGGATGTTTGCCCATCATGGTCTCACTGTACTTCCCTTCCTTTGTGACCCCCATTTCCCTTCTGCTGAGTTATCCCTCCTCTCTGGGATTCTCTCCCCTCCCCATCTACCCTTTGCAGTCTTTCAGAAAGATCCAGTCTGTGCTGAGTGAAGGTGGGGGAGGGGTGCAAGGACAGCCTTCCCACCAAGGCCTCTGTTCCCCAAGATAAATGACAATTTAAACAAAGAAATATTTCATTAGGGGTTGATATCTTAATGAGCTGTACCAGGATCCTTCCAGGCACTCTGTAGACTCCCCCTTCCACTAAGAGGGGGCTCCAGCCCCTGCAGGAGGCTTATCACTTTACCATATTGGCCTGAATAGAAGGCCATGCTGTGGGGCTCTGTCCCTGGCACTGTGGGAGTGAGGCTCATGGGACTGGTTGAGGTGGCACTGACCTGTGTGCCATGGCCCAGGGAGATGCTTGCAGAAGCCTTGGAATTAAGGAATACAGACACAGATTTTGTCTGTGGTGGTGGACATAGGGACTTCGGGCTGATTGGTTGGAAATCTCTCGTTAAAGACCAGGAAATGTACAATATCATGACAGGCTGTGAGCAGTCTTCATTAATTAGAGAGCCGCATCAGTGGGGAAATGAGGTCTCCGGCATGGAGAGGCTTCTATGTGGGAAAGGGAGACAGACATAGCCTGCAGGTAGCAGGAGGGCAGTCCTGGCATGCCAGCCTTCCCTCTGCCAGTCTTGAGGAAGGTGAGGTAGAGATGAAATCTCATTGTGTACCTTTAATCCCAGAATTCGGGTAGTGGCCAGGCAGGTCTCTGTGAGTTTGAGGCCAGCCTGGTCTACATAGTGAGACCCTGTGGAGAGGGGGGGGACGGGAGAAGGGTAGAGAATGAACCTCACTAGATTGCCTTTGCTGAGGCTGGTCCTCAGCCTCTCTAGTCCTGGAACTTGAGGGGGATGCCACTGTACCATCTACCCACTGTGACATTACCAGCCACCCCCACCCTCACACCTTACCCTGTATACTGCTGGAGATGGAAATCAAGGCTATATCCCAAACAGACAACGGGTGTAGGGTGGACAGAAGATAAAAGGAGTCTTTATATGTCCCTATGGGATGTGGTATCTGAGCTGACCTGACTCCTAGGTTTCCTTACCATGCCCACAGCCGCATATAATGCCAGGCCTAAGCCCCAGGCTCCCTTCCTGATTCCACTCAGCACTTAGGATCCACTTTCCTCCAGTCTCATCTGTATTTGACCTCTGGGCTCCATACCCTAAGATTCTCTCAGTTGTCAGGTAGCTGGAGATTCCTAGAGTTGAGCAGCCGAAGGCTTGAGTGAGGCTGGATATCACTGGACAGACGGGTCCCCTAGACTCGGTGCGAAGCGTTCTGCACAGACCCCATCCCCTCCCATGCTCATGGGCCTGGTGTGGCTGCTGTCTTGTCAGGCCCCCACCCTGATCCCTTCCACCCTTCAGCTTCCTATAACCAGCGCCTGCTTTTCCTTCCTGAGGATTCCCTCTGTGCATTGGAGCTCACTCTGCCACAGCGAGAAAGAAGATGAGTGTGGGGGAGCTAAGGGAGCCCTCTACCATAACAGATGGGATCTGATGGATAACATCCCACTCAAAACAAGAAAAATCTACTCATGCATGGATCAGGGATGTAGCTCAGTAGTAGAATGCTTGCTTAGTGTGTGTACAGCCTTGAGTTGGAGTCCCAGCACTTCAAAAGAGAACAAGAAGGAAGGGAGGGAGGACAGAAGTGTGGGTGTGGTGGCTCACACCTGTAATCCAAGCACTCGGGAGGCCGAGGTAGGAGAATTACCATGAGTCTGAGGCTAGCCTGGGCTACAGAGTGAGACCCATCTCAGTGAAACAAACAGCACAAAGGTAACTCTCAGGCAGTCGTTCCATACGGACCCAGGGTTTGTGGGTGGCGTTGGGACCACACTAGTGGCTGACTTGATAACACATCATTCACTGCCTCCCCTGCCCCCCCATGTTTCATTTCCCCACTCCTCTGCTGGAGTTCCTTCAAGACACATGTTTACAATGGAATAACCCACTCAGGCTGCATTGTTATGGTCTTCTTATACAGGGCAAGGGCAGTGGAGTTGGAACTCGGTCTCATGATTACAAAGAACAGCCTGGGTTCAAACCATGGCCTCTGATGCAGCACCATCTCACCCCACTCTAGGTTTGCCTCAAAGAGTTGGGGTCAAGGCCATTTCCTGTTACGTTAGGCTCTATTGGGGGTGGCTGGAGAGATGGTTGGCTTAGCAGTTAAGAGCACTGACTGCTCTTGCAAATGACTCAAGTTTGGTTCCCAGCACCCACATGGTGGCTCCTGTTTGTAATCCAGTTCCAGGAGATCTGATGCCCTTTTCTGGCCTCTGAGGGCACCAGACACACGTGTAGGGCACACACACACATTCAAGTAAAATACTCATACACATACAATAAAATAAATTTTTAAAAATTATTTTGGGAGCTAGGCAGTGATGGTGCATTCCTTTAATCCCAGCACTCTGGAGGCAGAGGCAGGAGAATCTCTGAGTTTGAGCCCAGCCTGGTCTACAGAGAAAGTTCCAGGATGACTAGGGTTTCACAGAGAAACCCTGTCTCAAAAAAACAAAACAAAACAAAAAATAGAGAACAAAATTATTTTGGAGGTCAGGGGAGATAAAGAGGTGGTTCAGTGGTTAGGAACACTTGCTGCTCTTGAAGAGGACCCGAGTTCAGTTCCCAGCACACATATGGGATGATTTACAACTGACTGTAACTCCAGCTCCAGGGGATCCCAAGCCTTCTTTCTGGTCTCCAAAGGCATCTGCACAAATGCGCACAGACATGCACACATACATGTAAGTAAATATGAAATATTTTTTAGGATTTAATTTTATTTATTCGTGAGTATATGCCACTTATGTACAGGTGCCCAAGGAAGTCAGAAGAGGGTGTTAGATTCTTTGGAGCTGAAGTTACCCATGGTTATGAATTGCCCAGTGTGGGTCCTGGGAACTGAGTTCAAGTCCTCTGGAAGAGCGGTAGATACCCTGAACATTGGAGCCATCTCTCAGTCTTCCTTGGCATTCTCATCTTGGGGGTAGAAGGTGAGGAGCAGGTAGGTCGGGTGGATGCTGGCAGGAGTGGAAAGTATTTCCGGGCTACTCAGTCTCTTGTGTGTCCCTGGGGGCCACTGGATGACAGTTCCAGCCAGAACCCAGATTGGAGAGCGAAAGCTGAGAAAGAATAAACAGAGGGTTAGAGACATGAGCAATGAAGAGAAGAAAGCCACTGGGAGTGGGGCGGGCACAGAACGTGACCGAGCCTGGACACAAGGATGAGAGCCGGAAGAATCTTCCCAAGCTTTTGCTTACGCAGCACTCTCTACAGGACAGTGGAGGTGACAGAAAGGGGCTTGTTTTGTGGTGCTGGGGACTGAACTGAGGGCCTTTTACATGCGAGGTGAGTGTTGTGCCACTGAGCTACATTCCCACCCAGGAAGAATTCCTCAGTGCTGAAGCGTGTTCATCCTATGTGTTGGGTGTCGCCTGCTGAGAGCCTTAGGACCGGAGGAGACGATAGTCTGCTTCTTTTAAAAAAGATCTATTTATTTTACGTGGGTGGGTGGGTGTGGTCGTGCATGCGCACCACATACAAGAGCCCATGGAAGTCAGAAGAAGGTGTGGGATCCCTGGAACTGGACTTAGGGACAGTTGTGAGGTGTCATGTAAGTGCTGAGAACCAAATCTAGTTCTCCAGGTCCTCTGCAAGAGTAACGAGTGCTCTTAACCACTGAGCCATCTCTCCAGCCCCACGGTCTGCCTCTTTTATTAATACGGGTGTGGAGATGGGCGCTGCGGCCGGATGACCTGTTTGATGCCTTCTAAGTTACACCTGGAGAGAATGTGCTGGGATCTTCTGTCTTCCATCCTCCCAGAGGCAGAGCAGCCATCAGAATTCCAGTGGTTTGTTTAGGAGGTAGTTTCAGAAAGTACTGGTGGGATGTGAGGTGGTGAGGAGGGAGAGAAGGCAGCCATGAAGGAAAAGCCCATACCTAAGGAGCCATGTGGGATGCATGCAGGTCACTGCAGGGGGCCAGGGAGATGGAGCCTGCATCCTTCTCCTCCAGCCCCTCAGGCACTGCTCCAGGCCTGCTTGCCCCAGCTCTTATCTCTCCCACAAGTCCATGTTAGCCTGGGCTGGAGCCATGGGTATTTCCTTGACCAGAAAAAAAAAAAAAAAACCTCTTGGCAAAGAGCAGGTGTGGGCAGAGAACCTTCTAAGTTCATAGTCAAAATCTTAGAGATAGCAAAGTGTGCCAGTGCCTGCCACATTCTGCCCTCTTTGGCTTTCCCTTTTTGTGTTGTTTTGGTGGCTCCATCCCTGTCCCACTGTCCCATCCTGTGTACTGGGGTGTGGTAGTTTGAATGTAATTGGCACCCATAATCTCATAAGGAGTCGCACTATTAGGAAGTGTGGCTGGCTGGTAGTGGAGTGGGTGTGGCCTTGGAGGAAGTGTGTCACTGTGGGGGCGGGCTTTGAGGTTTCCTATGCTCAGGATACCGCCCAGTGTTTCAGTCAACTTCCTGTTCCCTGCAAGATGTAGGACTCTCGCTCCTCCTCCAGCACCATGTCTGCCTGCACACTGCCATGTTTCCCACCATGACAATAATGGACTATACCTCTGAAACTGTAAGCCACCCTAATTAAATGTTTTCATTTATAACAGTTGCTGTGGTCATGGTGTCTCTTCGCAGCAAGAGAAACCCTAAGGCAATGGGGTTTTCATGCTTCCGAGCTGGACCCGAAGCTGTACTCACATTTGGACAATCCTATCTACTCCCATGGGTTGGTTTAGTTTAAAATTACTTTATATTGCTTATCAATATTTTTTAAAGATTTATTTATTATGTATACAGTATTCTGCCTACATGCCAGAAGAGGGCACCAGATCGAATTTTAGATGGCTGTGAGCCATATGTGGTTGCTGGGAATTGAACTCAGGACCTCTGGAAGAACAGCCAGTGCTCTTAACCTCTGAGCCATCGCTCCAGCCCCACTTATCAATATTCTATGTGTATATGTGGTCATACATGCTATGGCACATGTGGAGGCCAGAAGAGAACTTGGTAGAATTGGTTCTCTCCTCCCACCTTGTGTGAGTTCTGGGCACTGAACTCAGCTCATCAGGTCTGTGTCACTGGGTAGCAAGTGCCTTAACCACTGTGCCGTCTGGCCGGTCCTACCATTTTGGCTTATTTTTATTTTATATATGTAGATGTATTGCTTACATGCATGTATGTAGGCCACATGCTAACCTGGTGCCTGCAGAGGTCAGTAGAGGGCATCAGGGCTCCTGGAACTGGATTACAGATGGTTGTGAGCTACCATGTATGTGCTGGGAACTGAACTCTGGTCCTCTGGAAGAGCAGCAAGTACTCTCAACCACTGAGCTATCCCTCCCTCCAGCCCCTTACTCTCTTGGATTTAACTACACCTGTATGTGGGTGGCTTCTTGTACCATCCTGCCTTAGATTTTTATCCTACACCTATTCCTGTGGACCTCAAGGGCTGTCATACTCAAAATGTCTCCAACCCAAGTCACTGAACTTCTGATCCCCCTGCCTCCACCTCCTGAGTGCTTGGATTCCAGGTGTGTACCACCAACCCCTGGACTTTGTGCACGCTAGGTGACCATGTTACCATTTGAGGCACATCCCTGCTGCTGGAGTCACTGCTTCATCCAAACATGCTTTTTCTATTGACCCATAAGAACCACTGGGTTCTCCTATCTCTTCTTCTACATCTAGTCAGCCACCTTGTCCTGCCAAGTGGCTTCCGAAGCATCCCAGAGCCATTCACTCCCTCTTCGCCACCCATGCTTTGCTGGCCACTAGGACCCTCATGGTGATGACTTGGAACATTCTGGCTTCTGAACTGGACCCTTACTTCCAGTCTGATTCTCTCCAAGAGCCTCCCTCCGATGCATCCATCCATCATCCACAGTGGTCCAAAAACTCTAGGCTAGACATGGCGGTCCACCATGTAACCCTGGCAAGCTGGAGG
This sequence comes from Peromyscus aztecus, assembly GCA_902168405.1. Lineage (NCBI taxonomy): Eukaryota > Metazoa > Chordata > Mammalia > Rodentia > Cricetidae > Peromyscus > Peromyscus aztecus. Next base: position 10,818 of record CABHPQ010173584.1, read on the forward strand.
CCGAGGCAGGTGAGCCACAAGTCACAGGTCAGCCTGGGCTACACAGTGAGACTTTGTCTTAAAGGCAGTGAGGACTGAGCAGGTGGGAATAGAGTCCAGTTGGCAGAATGCCTGTCTAACTTGTGAAGCTCTGGGTTTGGTGCCCGGCATTATGACACACACCTGTAATCCTAGTACTCAAGTGGAGGCTGGAAGACCAGAAATTCAAGGTCATCTTGGTGAATTTGAAACCAGCCTGGGCTACATATTGGACCCTGTATAAAAAAGGAAAAAAAGAATTTTATGTTCAAGAAATGTGCAATCTAGTGGGGGCAGGGAGCCCTTTTTTAAAGCATGTTCACTTTTTTTAAAAATATTTACTTATGTATACAGTGTTCTGTCTGCATGCATGCCTGCAGGCCAGAAGAGAGCACCAGATGAACTTGTCATGCCCCGCCCAAAACCCGTTCAGGTTTGGTGAGATGGTCAGTGAGTGAAAGACCTTGCCATGTAACCCTGACGGTCTGAATTGGGTCCCTAGAACTCACAGTGGAGAGAGAGAACTGACTCCTGAAGGCTGTCCTCTGACCTCCACACATTCCATACACTCCGCGAGCACAGTCCCACACACCATATACACACACAATAGTAGTAATTTCATATATATATTGTAAATTCAGCAGCCGGCCAGGGACACAGGGTGCAGGATGTGCTTTCTCAAACCTCTCATTCCATCCTGTCCACCCCCAGCTGTCACCGGACACTTGTGCTGTGCAGGTGGCCTTCCTCTCGCCCCTGTCCTCCATCTGGAGCATCCTTTATCCCATTTGTTTTCACTGCAGATGCGAAGACCCATCAGGATGACACCTCCTCTTGGAAGTCTTCCCTGAATGCCCCAGGCTGGATTACACGTTTCTTTCATGAGCTTGTACCAGTGCAAGCATCAGAAAAGCCACTTCTAAGGGGCTTAAATAACAATGGAAATGGATGAGATGTGCCCCCGGAACTGCAGAACTCAGTGCTGAGGTTTGCTGCTGTTGCCCTGTACTCTGGGGCTTAAAACAACGCCCCGAGGCCCTCCTGTTGCTTACTTCTGCCTTTCTCTGAGTAGGCTTTGTTCTCAGAGGTCCTGAAGTCCCGAAGACTTCAGGCTCTCACCCAGCCTGCTTTGGTCCAGTGAGTTGTTCCAGCCAACACTGGCTCATCAGGTCTCTATGGAGGCTTTCCTTGGCTTCCCACACCATCAGGATGGCTAAGGGCTCCCAGAGTTCTGCTGTAATGGCTGAATCCTGCCCACCATCTATCTGTACTGGGCTTTTTTCTTTGGGGCCACCAACCAGCTCCCAAATCATGACACAGAGACTTCTTATTAGTTATAAATGCTTGGCCTGGCTTAGGCTCATTTCTGGCTAGCTCTTTTAACTTAAATTACCCGTTTCTCTTTATCTACCCTTTGCCTCATGGCTTTTTACTTTCTTTGCTTCTGTATATCTTCCTTTCACTGCTGGCTGGCGCCTGCCTGGCTTCTGGCCCCGGGTGTCTCCCTCATTCTCTCCTCTTCCTTCTTCTCTCTTTTCTCAGGCCTAGAGTTCTCCTCCTGTTTATTCTCTCCCTGCCAGCCCTGCCTATTCATTCCCTGCCTAGCTATATTTTTATTAGACCAATCAGGTGCCTTAGGCAGGCAAGGCAAAACAAATGCAACACATCTTTACATAATTAAATAAATTCAGCATAAACAAAAGTAACACACCCTTACACACTTAAAGTAATATTCCGCAGCATAAACAAATGTAATACACTACACACACGTACATACCACACACACCATACACATACATACCACATTCCATACACCACACACACCACAAAACACATACCACACATACCACACTCCATACACATATGCATACATACCACACACACTCTAAACACACACCATACCACACACACACACCACACTTCACTTCATATACATATGCATACATACCACACACACACCAAACACACACCACTCTATACATATATGCATACATACCACACACACACACCACACCACACACACCACACTTCATACACATATGCATATACAACACACACACACCACATTCACACACCACAGACACAAAGACACACAGACCCCCCCCACACACACACACACACACACAGACACACACAGATACACACCTATCCTGGTGGCTCATTCCTGCCATCCTTAGCATTTAGGAAAGTAGAGGGTTAGGAGTTCAATGTCATCCATCAGTGGTTATATAGTTGACTTCAAGGCCAACCTGGGCTGTGTCAGATTCCAAAGCAATGGAACTCCTGGACCAGGGCTGTAGTTTAGCACTGTTTGCCCAGCCTTGGTGAAGCCTTGGGTTTGTCCTCAGAGCCATAACACAAGCAAGCAAAGACTTTGCTTAGGGTTGGAGAGACAGGAGTTCAAAGGGCTCGCTGCTTTTGTAAACCAAACTCAGGTTTGGTTCCTGGCACCCACATGGTAGCTCACAACTGTCTGCAACTCCAGTTTCAGGGGGTCTGACACCCCCCTCTGGCCTCTGAAGGCACCAGACACACACACGGTACACATACATACATGCAGGCAAAACACTCATATCCATAAAATAAAAATAAATAAATCTTAAATATGTACATGTGCATGCTTAGCTTGCAAACTATACAGTACAAAAGCAGTCCGGTTTGTGGGTCTACAGACATCTGAATAAGGTGAGACACAGTGGAAGCTGGGAAAGATGAAGCAAATCACTCTGATGGTGGAGACGGGGTGGACACTGGGTCTTAGTGCAAGGGGCTGTCTTGGTGAGGTGTTGGTGTCAGGGTCTGTAAGCCAGATGGTCTTTAAGACATCTTTAAGTTTATTTATTTTGTGTATGCATGCATGTGGGGGTGCCCTGGTGTGAGTGTGGCCATCAGAATTGGTTATTTCACCTCTGGAACTTTGGGGACTCCATTCTCTGCTTCTACCATGTCGATCCTGGGCACCAGACTCCACTTGTTAGGCTTAGAGGCAAGCACCTTTACCGGCTGAGTCATCTCGACAGCCCAAGGCATTTCTTTTTAAGAAAAGTAAGTTCATGGACATTGGGTCCCTTCATGGTGACACATCACTGTAACGTTGGTAAGGGTGGCTGAGTCCTTTTCAGAGGGAAAGGATGCCCAGCAAGGTCTGTCTGGGATATGACAGAATTTGAGGACACAGGCTTTATGACACAAGCTTTGTGATGGGACTACTGTGATGTCCCAAGATTGGGTGGCTGAGGTGGCCTGGCTGCTCTGTGGTGGACTGGAGCAAATCTTCAGCTGGTGGCCCATGTGTTAGACCACACAAATGCTGAGAAATCTTTGGACCAACAAGACATCTCAGTGGGTTAAGGCTCTTGCAATCAGGACTGGTGACTTGAGCTTGAAGCCAGCCTGGGCCCTGAGACCCTAGCCTCAAAAAATAAACAAACAAGGGCCCCTCCTAAGGCTGGCAGGAGCAGGTCTTCTCTTCCAGCTTCTGGGGGCCCCAGGTGCTTCTTGGCTAGCAGACACATCACTCCAATCTCCTCTTTGGTCTTCCAGGGCATTCTCTCCATATGTTGGTGCCTTCATATGAACAATTTTGAACACCCAGTCATAACACCTTAGGGCCATCCAACTCCAGATCCAATTCCTCTTTACTGTTTACATTTACAAACATCTGGTCCCCAAATTAGGTCATATTCCAAGGTGTTGGATTTTGGGATGTCATATATATATGTATACATATATATCATATACATATATACATATATACGTATGGTGGGATGGGAGGAGTACAATTCAGCCTCTAACACCACCCATGGCCATAAACTCTATGTGCATAGAGTATTCTCCACTCTACATGCATATACCATACACCCACATTCCAAGGTCACACATACTGGAATATGCTACCAGGACTGCACTCCTCCATGGCCTCCTACAGCTCAGCACAGGCCCTCTTGCTCCGTGCTCCACTGCCACACACACTCAGTGATGACCACACTCAGAAGTCACCCTGGAGGAGGTCATGCTCAGAGCCCTAGGAATTTGTGGCCTTAGACTAGCCTCCTGGTTTCACATCCCCTCCCACCCACACACCTTCTCATTCTGACTCCTCCCTCCTGCTCCAGTATCCCCCTCCCACCAGACCTGCACCTGGCAGCTCCATCCTACACTAGATAGGACACCAGAGGATATCCCCTTGCCATCTAGAATCAGGTACCCCTTACACACCGGCCTTCCTCCCCTATAGAGTCTTCCTCACCCCTCTGCCTTTTTGGAGTAGCAGACACATTGTCTCTCTCTCTCTCTAACACCACACACATGCACACGCACACACATACACATGCACACATGAGCACATATGCACACATGCCACACACACGCACACACACACGTGCACACACTAACGCATATGCACACACATGCACACGCACACACAAGTACATATGCACACACATATACCACACACACGCACACACATGCATGCCCATGCACACACATGCACACACATGCACGCACGCACGCACGCGCACACACACAGACCCTCCAGCAGCCCACGGCAGCAGTCTGTTCTTCATTATGGGCCAATGTGCCTGTTTACTCACCCAGCTGGAGATGGTTAGAGAGTGATAAATAATGAAAGAGAAAACAGGCTTTGCCCCTCTGCGGCTTCTATTTATGTAACATGTGTCACCGCGGACTCGCAGACTCTGGTTCGGAGTTGCTCGCAGGAAATAGTTTATTTTTTCCGGACAGTGGCTTGAGGGGTCGGGTAGAGGGCCAGGATTTGGGTTTCTGGTCTCACACCCAGGGGAGTTTCAGGATCTGGCTTCCAGAATCCTCTTATGGGGCCTTGTTCCCTGACAACTCCCCACTACCTCCCACCCTGGAATCGCATGGAGGCTTGGGACTGCCTGATGGCAGAGGCTCTCCCGTTGCCATGATTTGGAAGGAAGCTACCTGGTTGGGGTCCCTCCCGGCCACCTCTGAAACCCCTCAAACAGATGGGATTATTTTAAGAGCCTGACGGCTAAAAGCTGGGGCTCCGTGAAAAGAGCCAGTTGGAAAGGGGCTTTTTAGGTAGCCTGCACCTGTCACAGCGGAAAGCATGCAGAATAATTCAAACTCCAAAGAATGAAGGGCCAGCCGGGCGGTGGTGATGCACACTTTTAATCCCAGCACAAAGGCAGGCAGATCTCTGAGTTCAAGGCCAGCCTGGTCTACAGCGTGAGTTCTAGGACAGCTAGGTCTACACAGAGAAACCCTGTTTCAAATAAACAAAAACAAGCAAACAAACAAAAAACAGGAAAAAAAAATGGATGAATGAATGAAGGGCCAGAGAAATGGCTCAGTAGTTAAGAACACTTGTGCTTCTGAAGGATGAGTTCGGTTCCCAGCACCCACGTAGGACTGATCACAACTGCCTATTACTAGCTCCAGGGGTCCACCACCACTGGCCTCCACGGGCACCTGCACTCACATGCACATGCCCTTATACAGATGCACACACAACATGATTAAAAATTAAAAATAAATATTTAAAGAGAGTAGGAAGGAGAGATTCCTGCCCTGGTTCACTTCAAGTGTTGGGGACCTCAGAGGTTCTCAGTGTGGGTCTCCCAGCTGGGACAATGAGGAAGGACCTGCTCTGCTGCACAACTAGCCGTGGCAGCCCTTCCCCCACCGTCTCCTTCTCTCAGCAAGGCCGGCCTACCTCACCTTTGCTAGCTGGCGGGAGTCTCTCCGTGGGTATTACAGGTTGCAATGTTTAGAAATGTGAACTGTGGGAAATCTGAGAAGCGCCGCCTTCCAAAGGTGGGCATACTGAATGACACTGGAGGATGGCAGCTGCCTGCTCACCAGCCTCCCGAGTACGGAGGCCACCACCTGAGCAAGCCTGCTTTCCCATGCCAGGATAGCGTGACGAGGCTTTTGTTGAGCATGGAGCCCCAGGAGTATCCCGAGTCACTGCTCAGGAAGCCCAGAGGTACCAAAGGACCTTGGGAAGATAGGGTTCACTGTGGAAGCCAGAAGTGGCAGCTCTCACCTTTTCTGGTTGTAGGGGGAGAGTTCAGGATTCCAGGACAGAATCTAGTCCGAGGTCTCAGAGTTATTTGTACTTGCCCTCTCCTGGCTAGGAGAAGAGGCTTCCACTCAGCTAAGGCAGGACCTTTACACCTTGACAACGTAAGAACATACAGAGTGTGGACCCAGTGCAAGAGGGAAAAGGCACCAAGAGATAGGTTTCCTTTTTTTTTTTAAAGTCAGGTCTCCTGTATCCCTGACTGTCCTTGAACTATGTAGAACAAGCTGGCCTCAACTCACAGAGATCCGTCTACTTCTCCTCTAAAGTGCTGGGACTAAAGGCATGTGCCATTATGTTTGACTTCGGTTTTCTTTTATTTCATTGAGTGTGTGTGTGTGTGTGTGTGTGTGTGTGTGTGTGTGCATGTGTGTGCGTGTGTGCATGCACATACATGTATGAGTGTCTGGAGCTGGCTCTCTCTTTCCATCGTGTAGGCTCTAGGGATTGAACTCAGGTTGACAGTCTTATGCTGTCAGCACTTTGACCCCTGAACCATCTTACTCGACCTGTTTTGGTTTTTGAGACAGTGTCTCATGTGCCCCAGACTGGCCTTGAATTTGTGACCCTTCTGCCTCAGCCTCCCAAATCTTGGGATTGCAGGTGTTTGCCAGACGTCTAACAAGGCGGCAGTCTTCAACAGTATTGGGAGTCAGGTTCAGGAGGGCTTCTTACAGGCTGCTTCCCAGTATCCCTCTGCAGGGCAAGGATTCAGCAGATGGTGCAGGGTGTCCAGGGATCCACCCACAGGAACCAGTCCCCAGGAATACTGAGACTAGCACTTGGTGGTTTCCCAAACACTTGCAGCGACAGGCCCTGACTCCATTCTCCTCCACCACACCCAAAGACAGAGACTGGAGTACCTGGTCAGGTTAGGCAGGGATTTCCCCAGAGGGGAATCCAATTGGAAACCAGGGAGGTGAAAACATTTTGGGCTAGCCCGACATGCTGCCATGGACAGTTGAGGCTGCAGACTGAGCTCGGTTCTGGTGTGGGGACTCGGCAGCTTCTTAGGGCTGCATCCAGACACCATGCGGTTCTTGCCTGCATGTCACTTGCTCTCCTGCGGCGATCCTGGATACAGACCGCTCTTTGATTTGTATTTATTTATTTTTACACAGGTCTCTCTGTATGTAGTTTGGCTCTCCAGGATCTCGCTATATAGACCAGTTTGGCCTCGAACTCACAGAGATCCTCCTGCCTCTGCCTCCCAAGTGCTGAGATTTAAGGCGTGCATTCCCATGCCCTGCTCCGGTATCATTCTTGAAGACTCTAACAGAGCTGCAGATTCTCATGACCCTGGGGACTGAACGGTGACAGCAACCCCTCGGCCCATGGTCCCGTAAGGAAGCCGTCACTGTCATCATTCTCAGCCTTAGAGAGGGGAGAAAAAAAAGAGGCCCAGAAACCCAAACAACAGGGCCACACAGCTGCCACCTGACAGGGGAGTTTGCGGTGAGCCTCTGCCGCCCCTTGCCTTTCCCAGATGGCTCGCAGCACCTGGCAAGTGTAAATGCTTCTTTGAGTGGTGCAGGCACAGGCCGACCCCTTCTCCAAACCACACCACCAAGTTCATGGGGTTTTTTGGTTGGTTGGTTTGGGTTTTTTCTTTTCTTTTTTAAAATCAGAGTCTCTATGCAGCCCTGGCTGTCTGGAAATCACTAGGTAAACCAGGGTGGCCTTGAACTCATCGTAGGTCTGCTTGCCTCTGTTGGGATGAAAGGTGTGAGCCACCAACACCCAGCTATCTTCAAGTTCTTTAAGACAAAACTACTTTTTCTTCTTATATTTATTCAAGTGCTCAACCCGCGCACGCATGATCACACGCGTTTGTCACGCAGGGCACTTGCAGAGGTCAGAGGACAACTTGCCCGAGTCTCTTCTCTCCTCCCACCCTGTGGGTTCCTGGGATCAAACTCTGGTTGTCAGGCTTGCTTGCTCTCACCTTTATCCACTGAGCCATCTTGCCCACCTCACTCTAAGTTCTGATTTCCTACTGGCTCAGAACTATACATAACCCCAGCTCCTTCCCCACCTATCACTCTAAATTCTTGGAGCCCTAGCCTCGGTTTCTCCTCTGCCTCTCAAGCCCGCACACCTGAGCACTTGGTCCCTGCCTTGGTAGACAGGCTGTACTGGCTAGGCCTCTGCCCCAGCCCTAACCCTCACTCCCTGAATCCCTAGGGTCCTTCCACCTCCATCCTGACTCCTCCTCAAAAACACCGACCCGGCACCGCCCCCGCAGCCCTCCTCCCCGACGCCCCGCGGGAGCCCAGGTTTTGCTCGAGGCCAGCGAGTGAAGCAGGCTGTAACAGAGAAACCTCAGGCTCCTCTTTAAAAGTCCCCAGAGGCGGCAGATCTGAGGAAGGGCTGCCGAGAAGGTGCCTGCAGCAATGTCAGCCCAGAACAGCCGGCTGACAGGATGCTGAGCAGGGATTAAGGTCGGGATCAGGGAAGCCGGGGAATGAAGGCCCGTTCCCTGCCTCCCTTGTTGCCGCCACCAGAGCCGCCTCTGGGTTTGTCTTGTTTGTGTTCTTGTTCTTGCTCTGGGAAAGAGGGTAGGGAGGGAGGTGGGCGGGGTGGCTGGAGAAGCGGGGCAAGGACAGGAGATGGGTAGAGAAGGACAGACGGGGGCTGAGAGGAGGCCAGGCCTCCTATGTGTCTCAGGGACCTTCCGGTTTAATGTCCCAGTCAGCAGTCAGGCTGGTGGACAGTGAGGTCCAAGCCTTCTTCCTGGCCACTTGCTTCCAAGGGGTTGGTGTGGATTGCAGGACACGTGAAAACAGAGCTTGTGAGACACTCCAGGTGGATGAAGCAAAAGCCACCTTCAGGAAGAGGAACAGCCTAGCCTGTCTGGTGTGGTGTGATCCCGGCACTGGGGAGGTAGAGTCGGGAGGATCAGGGGTCAAAGGTTATCTTTAGCCATGGAGCTAATTCAAGACTGTCTTTAAAAAAATGTGTATGTAAGGGGTGGCTGGTGAGGTGGTGTACGTAAGGGGTGGCTGGTGAGATGGGTGTGTATGTAAGGGGTGGGTGTGAGATGGGTGTGTATGTAAGGGGTGGGTGTGAGATGGGTGTATGTAAGGGGTAGGGGTGAGATGGTGTATGTAAGGGGTGGCTGGTGAGGTGGGCGTGTGTAAGGGGTGGCAGGGTGGCTGGTGAGATGGTGTATGTAAGGGGTGGCTGGTGAGGTGGGTGTATGTAAGGGTGGCTGGTGAGATCGGTGTGTATGTAAGGGGTGACTGGTGAGGTGGGCGTGTGTAAGGGGTGGCTGGTGAGGTGGGCGTGTGTAAGGGTGGCTGGTGAGATGGTGTATGTAAGGGGTGGCGGGGTGGCTGGTGAGGTGGTGTACGTAAGGGTCACTGATGAGATCGGTGTGTATGTAAGGGGTGGCTGGTGAGATGGTGTATGTGAGGGGTGGCTGGTGAGGTGGGCGTGTGTAAGGGGTCACTGGTGAGATGGTTAGGTGGGTCAGGGCACTTACTATGCAAGCCTGATGACCTAAATTCAGTCTGTGGAGCCCACTGTAGGAGATAAAAACTCCTGAGAGCTGTCCTCTGATCTCTGCACGTAAACTGTGTCGTGTGTGTGCTCTTATTCATACGCACACTAAATAAAAGGTGTTTAGTTTGTTTTGTTTTTTGAGACAGGGTTTCTCTGTGTAACCCTGGCTGTCCTGGAACTCGGTCTGTAGACCAGGCTGGCCTCGAACTCGCAAAGATCCGCCTGCCTCTGCCGCTCCAGTGCTGCACCACCACCACTGAGCCAAAATAAAAAGTTTTTAAAAGGAGGCTCAGGTATGGTGGTGAACACCTTTAATCTGAGCACTTGAGATGCAGAGGCAATAGGATCTCTGTGAGTTCAAGGCCAGCCTGGTCTACACAGCCAGTTCTAGGCCATCAACAGCTGCTACACAGTGAGACCCGTTCTCAAAAAAAATAAATAAATAAATAAATAAAAATAAAAAAGGTGGATGGCTCCTGAGGAGTATCTGAAACTGGTCTCTCTCTCTCTCTCTCTCTCTCTCTCTCTCTCTCTCTCTCTCTCTCTCATACACACACATGCAAATCTGCACATGCATAAATACCTGCACATGCATGCATGCACACACATAAATAATGATATTTAATTTAGAGTTATAATGATATATAGTTAATAGCGGCTCAAAGTCGATCATCAGCTTGGCAACCATTGACATCCAGCTAGGTACTGGATCTTAATGAACGAGCCCCTCCCCTGGTCCCTGAGCTGATGAGCCACATGCATGTGGCTTAAACTAGCCATGCTACTTTCAGGGTTCACCCAGGAACCAAGTGGTCATTATGGCTGCTAAGACACATGTCTGTCTGCTTACCTGGCCATTTAGCAGCCCTTCTGGGGTTCTCAGCCTCTCCCCCTGTTCCCCATCTCTGGATACTCTGGATATCCAGCTGAAGTGAAGAGAGGATTTGTATGAGATGAGAGCTCAGATTGGGGGGGTGTGGTCATTTGGGAAGGGGTCTTTCTTTAGGTTAAACCCTGGAGCCAGTTGCCAAATCTCCCCACCATAAGTATGTGGGGAGCTCCCCTCCCTTGCTGGGAGTTTAATCTCTTGGGTATTAGTTCCTAGATCAGCTAATCTCTACCATTTTATGATAATCAAAGTTATGTATGTTATAGAATTTCAGAAAACATACCTGGGCATGGTGGTGAACAGCTGTGATCTCATCACTAGGAGAGCATGAACGCAGGAGGATCCAGAGTTCAAAGTCATCCTCATCCGTAGAGCAAGTTCAAGGTCAGCCTTGGATACAGGAGACCCTGTCTCAAACAAACAAACAAAACAACAACAATAACACATAGATACATGCACAGAGGGAAACTTAGAAATACAGAAAAGCACCCACAAAAAAGGAGATAAAGATCATCTGTAACCTAAAAGCCCAGAGATAACCATGGTAACACTTCCTATATACACTAGTCTAGATCTTTTGACATATGTGCACATTTACAGACTTCAGGATGCTTTTATTATTATTATTATTATTTTTTATGACAGGGTTTTTTGTAGTCCTGGCTGTCCTGGAACTCACTCTGCAGATTAGGCTGGCCTCAAACTCACAGAGATCTGCCTGCCTCTGCTTCCCGAGTGCTGGGATCAAAGGCGTGCACCACCATGCCTAGTAAGAATGCTCACTTTTAACACACACGTATAATTTCTCTGAGACAGAGTCTCATATAGTTCAGTTTGGTAGTGTTTATCCAGCATGCCCGAAGCCCCGGGTTCGATTCCTGGCACCCAGCACGCTGGGTGTGGTGGCACTCACCCGTCATCCCAGACGGTGGAAGTGGCAGAATCAGAAGTTCAATGTTAGGGGCTGGGAGATGGCTCTGTGGTTAGGAATGCTTGCTGCTCTTGCAGAGGACCTAGGTTCAGCTTCTAGCACCCACATGGTGGCTCGAAACTGTCCATAACTCCAGTTTCAGGGAATCTGACTCTTTGGACTTCCGTAGGAACCAGGCATACTACAGGCAAATACTCATACACATGAGATAAAGTAATAAATCTAAAAAAATAAAAAAAATTCAAGGTCATCCTTTTCTCTATAACTTTTTCTAGGCCAGTCTGGGCTACACAGAGTAAGACTCTAATCAATCGATCGATCGACCAATAGAGGATGGAGAGATGAGTCAGTACTCTTAGGGAGTTTGGTTCCCCATGTGGGGGGTGGTTTACCACTGCCTGTAACTCTAGCTCCAGGGGATCCAACACCCTCTTCTGACCTCCCTGGATACTTACTATACACACTACACACACTCATACATACAGACACAAATACACATTTAAAAAACTTTCAGAAGAGGAATGCTCTGTCCTTTGGTTTATTAGAAAGCATTTCAGCTGGCGGCCTTGGCAGAGGGCTTTAATCCCAGCACTCGGGAGGCAGAGGCAGGCAGATCTCTGTGAGTTCTAGGCCAGTCTGGCTTACAGATTGAATTCCAGGACAGCCAAGGCTGCATAGAGAAACCCTGTCTCAAAAGGAGAAAGAAGGAAAGGAAGAGAGAATTTCATCTCTTCAGTCCAGTGGTTATATAGACTGCCTCTCTGCATTATTATTTTTTACTATGATAAACAACACTGCTGTGAACATCTTTAGAGAGAAACAATTGAGGGATGGTTTATTCAGTAATTATCTGCTTATGTGTCCATCTACCCCCACTTTCTACTTCTGTCCTTTCTGGGGAAGGATCAGCATTGATTTGACCTCAGGACCCCAAATCTTAGCTTGGCCCTGATTCTCCGTGGGTGTTTAGGAACTAGTGTCCTGGAGCAGACACCCTCCCTGGCTGATGGGGACAACCTAGCTTTCCTGTTAGAACTTCCTGCCCCTGTGTGGAGCCCACAACCTCTCCTAGAAAAAGTATCCCTAACCTCAGAACTACTGGCCCTTTCCAGATTCTCTGAGTGGTCCACCCCCATCTCTAAATCTTCCTGTATAAATGAAGCCCTGCCTCCCAGACCTAGGCTCCAGGGAATCCTCCATCCCTAACTCTTCTCTGGTTCTTTTGTGGTTTAGAGCTGAAAGCCTGCCCACAGAGCCCTTCTGTTCAGTGGCACACCTTGGCAGGGTCTGCGGAAGGTACCCTTTCCTCCACCCGGCTTTATCCACCTGCTTTGGCTTCCCAGTTCCCCATGCAGCAGTTCCCGCTCTGGATCCTGTTTCTAACAGTACTACCAACTGGCTCCTGCCTTTTGTCCCCCCAGCACCTCTACCCACGGCATGGTTCCACCACTGCCTTCCACCACACCTAAGCTTACCCAGCACAAAGCCCTGAGTTCAACCCCAGCACCCACAAACCAGGCTTGATGGCACATACCTTTATAGCAGCCCCCACAGGGTGGGTGGAGGCAGGAGGATCTGAAGTTCAAGATCCTCCTGCAGCCTGGGATAGAAGAGACCCAGAGTTAAAAAACAAACAAACAAAAAACAAGCAATCACTTTTTTGATTAAATCTACGGATTTAATTTCTGTCTGTCCAGCACTCATGCTCCCAATCCTGTGAAATTTTCAAATATTTTTCATTCCCCATGCTCTCCCGTCCTCACCCACTCGTTCCTTCTCTCCTCTCGGCTCTGACCCATAGCCCCCCCTCCTGTCCTCCTCTCCCCTCCTCCCCCCTTTCTTTTTTTAAGTTTTTTTTTCTTTTAACTTTCAAGGTCATTCCGGACTCCTGATGCCGCCAGTCCCTTAGTGAGATGTGCGCGCCATTGGCGTCCGTGGCCTCTGTTTCCGTGGCAACCCAGTAACCATTAATTTTCAATTAAAGGAGACAAAAAGCTGGATGACAGCTCCGGGTCTGCTGAAGATGTCAAGAATCTGTATTAATATACAGCAAGAGAGCATAATTGTGTGTCCATCTTCCAGAGCGGCGAAAAATGGAGGGATAATTACCGGCTCGAAAGCCACTCTGTAATTTAGTTCTTACTGTCACCACGGCCCTACACATTAGCATAAATTAAAAGCAGGGTTTATTGTTATCAAAGTGCATTGATATCGCCAGACCCGCTTTCTTCCTTTTAACTGTTTGTTGTGGTTGAAGTGACTCCCCAGTTCTCGCAGGGGTCTCCCTGGCATGGAAAGGGGAAGCTCCGATGCTAGACCTGGAAGGTCATGACCATATTTTTTTTTTCCTGCCATCATTGGGTCCTCTGGGTGGAAAAGACCAGTGGGAGGGAGGATAGTGTCCGCTGATGAGGGCTGTGGGTGATGGGCAGGTGTGCTGCTGCGTTTTTATCTCACCTTTCACGTATGAGGGCTTTGTTACGCTCTAGAGTTCTCTAGCTCTTTCTCAAGGGCACCCCTGCCCCATCTTAGGTCCGTCTCCGGTTCCACTGGCCCATTGTGGGGGTGGGGGTACAGAACATGCAGTAGGCCCTCAAGGCCAACCTGTTACAGAGATGGGTCGGTACAGAGGGGTCTCCTCTCCCTTTCTGGATGCCAGGAGATGGAACCTTCTTGATTTCCTGGTCCAGGGTCTTGTCCGCTAAAGCAGAGACATTCCTGGCTGCTTCTGGGCCACCCAGAACCCCAGCTCCCCAGACAGAGCTCTCTGGAGCTCTCCCCCGGCACACACCCCCGTTTGGTCTTACTTCCCTGTGGTCTTGGGTCTTGTCACCCTGCAACCTCTCCTCAGAGGAGTCAGAGTGCCTCGAAGTATCTCCAGAGCGCCAGTGACAGCCATAGAGACCCAAGCATTTCCATGAACAGGGACGTGATGTGGGGGTTTTCTTGTATTCTATCCAGAGAGAGCTGTCCTTCAGAGGGGAATTTAGTGTAATTACCCTTAAGGGAGCGATCCTTACACAGCCAGTCACAACACTGACCTCCTAGCTGAGGTTTGACAGCAAAATTACAGGCTGTGTACTCAACACAGGGGCATCCTCCCTTTTTTGGGGGTGGGGGGGGGAGGAAGGAGGAGGAGGCAAAGGAGACACAGACGCTTTGAAAAGAAAAGTGCTGGCTTCCAGCTGCCAGGCACAGGCATGAGGGTTCTCCTTGGCAAGGCGTAGACAGGGCAAAGAGAAGGAACCCTGAGGTCCCCAGGCACTCCAGCTGCCAGAGAGGAGGGGCTGAGGCAGCCATCCAGCCCTATAGATGTCTGGGCCGTGGTCTGCAATCCTGATCCCAGCTGAAGTTCATCTTATTCCAGGTTGAGCTTTAAAGCGCTAAGAATTATTTGATAAAATACTGAAGTCTCCCAAACACATCTGTCCCTCGGTCCTTCCCATGGTGCTGGAATGTTCTCCTTCTACCGGAGTGAGGACACATTCAAGGCCCTGTAAACATCACCTATGTGGCCTGGTTAATGCTCACAGGTTAATGTGCTGCTGGTCCAAATTTAGCATGGGCTTATCTCTCAGATGCGTGCTGGCCTCTCACATGCCAAGACTCTAAGGACAAACAACAGACTGCTTTTTTCGAGGACTGGAGAAAATCTTGATGGACTTTGGAACCCCCACAAGGAGTGGTGGAAAATCCCCAAATCTTAATGTAGCAGCAGCTTCAGAGACCTGACGGGTGCAAACTTCTCCCAGGGCAGCCCGCCCTCTCCATCTCTGCCCTGCCTCTGCCCAACACAGGAGCTCTGTGCCTCAACGTCCCTTCCACTGGTCGACAGCATTGACTTCTTGGATTTCCTCCTGAGTGGGACAGAAAACCCCTTCTGGGTTCTGGAATCCCTACCCACCTTGTGAATCCCACAGAGCCAACCTGGACTTTCTCCAATGAGAGTGTCTTTCCAGTGCCTGCAAACAACTTAGCAGTTCCTCGTCTCCTCCAGTTCTGGAACCTGGGGGACAGACCCCTCATCTTCTAGCCCAACCTTCCAAGAGGAGGTAGAAAAGAAGGCCGAAAGTGCAATGGCCCAGTTGGGAAACCCAGTGATTACTGAGCATCTACTGTATCTCCTGCCCAAACACCTACTGTCCTTCCTTCTGTCTACCCACCCGGGTAAGGAAATGATATGTTATTCCCACTCACTGGAGAAGAAAACTAGACTCAGGAAGCTTCGAATCAGTTGCCCAGGCCACCTGGTTAGCAAAGGCAGAGCCAGGATGGAAGCAGAGATTCCCAGTCCACTTGAGGACCTACGCTGCTTCTGATCGACACTCGTGGGGTGCCGTCATGTTGGAACTGTGGCAGTACTTGCCTGCCTCCCTGTCTTCAGAGCTATGTCCTTGCTGCCTGGAAGGGAGAAAGGATTCTAGGGAAGAGCCAGTCTGAGTCTCCCCACTCCTGCCTGAGGGTTCACCAGCTCATACCCACCTTAGCAAGGACACCGAGGACGTGGTCGGTGCCATGGTTCTTCCTGCCCATAGGACCTGTTCCAGGGCTCTGTGGAGCACTCATCATTCCTCCAGGCTTCTGCCCTGGCAGGAGGGCCCACCTGAGCCCCTCTGCCTTTATGGATACACCCACCAAACTCATCTTCCAGGGAGCCTCAACCATCCCTCTCAGGCCCTGGTGCCTAGCTCCTCCCTCAGTTGGGGTCTCCTTAGCCAGTGCACGCTCACTGTGTGTGCAGAGCTTTACTTGCTCTGTTTTACCCCAAGTCCCCCACATTGTGGACATCGGGTCCTCAGTCCATGTGGCCAATGGAAGGAGGCACAGTCAGCACACACTGAGGCGGGCCCGCCAGTCTTGCGGAGGCTGAGCGGATCCAGTTCTGTGCGAGCTCACGTTGGCGTACGCTGGGTTGTGGAGTAAAAGCTGTGGCATGGGCCCAGACCGTACTTCTCTTCTGGACTTTGAGTATGGCAGAATGGACTTCTAGGAAACTTTTTTTTCAAGTTTAATTTTGTGTGTGTGTGTGTGTGTGTGTGTAGTATTGTATGTGTGTGATGTGTGTACATATTAGTGTAGATGTGGTAGCCCAAGGTCAACATCAAGTATGTTTCGTCAGTTGTTGACCACTTTTATTATTATTATTAATTATACTTTATTTGTTTGTTTATCTATTTATTGTGTGTGTGTGTGTATACAGCTTGCATATGTATGTCAGAGACATGTCGCCAGAGTTTCTTCTTCTACCATTTGAGTCCTGGCGACTGAACTCAGTCAGGTGGTCAGGCTGGGTGGCAGGCACCTTTTCCCCGAGTCACCTTACTGGCCTCCCCCACCTTTACTTTTTGAGACAGGGTCTCTCAAGGAACCTGAAGTTCATCAGTTGGGGCAGGCCAGCTGGCCAGTAAACCTCAGGGATCTTCCTGTCTCCACACTCCCCCGCCCCCAGCTCAGGCTTTCACATGGGCTCTCGGCATCTCAACTCAGGTCCCCCTGCTTGTGTGCCGGGCATCCTACTGACCGGGCGCATCTCAGCTCCTGCATATAGGGTTTCTGCCCCCATCCCACCAGCAGGTCCTCCTGGGTACTTCCCTTCTAACAGCTGCAGGCTGAGAAGGGCTCCTTTTAGACGCCTGCTACCCTTCGTCCGGGAGGGCCCACAGGTACAGCCTGGCTCATTTCCCTCCCCTAGGACTCCCCTGGCTTACCTGGGCTGGAGTCCACACCCAGGAGTGCAAGGGTGCCCCTGGGAGGCCCCCACCCTGGCCTCCAAGCGGTTCCCCTCCCCACAGATGTAAACCCTGGCCCGAGTGGCCACACAGAGCATGTCTCTTAAACAAACACTCTCCTTGCTGTTTATCTCCCTGGCCTTTAAACAAACGCTCTCAAAGGTTTCTGCTGATAGGGGAGATTTGCTGAAAACCATTCCTTGCTTAAAAGCCCAGGGTTTATGCTGCCGGGTGGGGGTTGTGGGGCCTTCGGGCCTGGCGTTTCTCAGCCTCGGGACCACATGTTTATCCTCTGGGCCTTGATAGAGGAGCAGCAGAGACTAATCTTTATGGAAAAGAAAATAATAAAAGCAGGGCAGGAAAGGGGAGGGCGGGGGGGGGGGGGGGGAGCGAGTAGACCGGGAAGGGTTTGGTTCTTGTCAGACTCCAAGAGGCTGTGGCAGGTTGGGGCGTGGCAGTGCCCACCCCTCTGCTGTGGGGGTGGGCACAGTGCCAGGGTGGGTGGGGCCCCCCTGGACTTTGTACAGAAGGCAGGTGAGCCTCCTCCTGGCCTTCCATCCCCTACAGAGGCAGAGTGGGCCTCTCCCAGGTGCACTGCGCAGGAGTAGGGAAGGGGGGTGGAGCCTGACAGCAGTCACGTGTTCCTGGCTGTTTGTCCTCTGCCTTCAATCAACTTGAATTCTGGAAGCACCCATGGCGTGGCTTTTAACATGTCCTTCATGCATTCTTGCAGATCTCGTTCAAAATCATTCACTTAATTCAGTGATTCTCAACTTGTGGGTTATGACCCCTTGGCGTTGAATGACCCTTTCTTTTTTTTTTTTTTTTTGGTTTTTTCGAGACAGGGTTTCTGTGTGAAGCTTTGCACCTTTCCTGGAGCTCACTTGGTAGCCCAGGCTGGCCTTGAACTTACAGAGATCCGCCTGACTCTGCCTCCCGAGTGCTGGGATTAAAGGCGTGCGCCACCAACGCCCGGCTTGAATGACCCTTTCACAGAGGTCTCCTAAGATCATCGGAAAACACAGATACTTACATTACGATTCACAACAGTAGCAAAATTACAGTCATGAAGAAGAACGAAAATCATTTTATGGTTGGGGGTCACCACAACATGAGGAACTGTATTAAAGGGCCACAGCATTAGGAAGGTTGAGCACCACTGACTTAATTCCTACAGTACAACAGATCTCAGGGGTACATTTGTGATGAGCTTGACTTTGCAGCTGGGGAAACAAAGGCACAGGAAGATCCCTGGGCCACACCCCAGAGGTTTGGGCTCACTTGGGATGAAGCACGGGTGTCAAATTCGAAAATGACTCTTCCTGAGTGGGGAACTGTTGTGGAAGTGACAGTGTTTCCCTTGCTCTCCCGGTGATCCGGAACCAGTTCCATGCTGTCTCCCAGTTCATTGACCACACCAGAGTGTTTGTTTTTGTTTTATTTCTTTCGGAGAAACAACCTCATGTACCCAAGGCTGGCCCCAAACTCTTTATGTAGGTCAGATGACCTTTTTGTTTTAAAGGTTCATTATTTTTAAGTGTGTGTGTGTGTGTGTGGCTGCGTGCATGTGAATGTAGGGGCAAGGGGAGGCCAGAAGTGTCAGATCTAAATGCCAGGATTATAGGGATGTACCACCATGCTTTGCTGAAAGCATGTTAGGGAAAATAATGAGGACTCTTAGAATCTGAGGTTTATGGGTTTTTGTTGTTGTTTGTTTTGAGATAGCCTCCTCTATATAGCCACGGCTCTCCTAGAACTGACTGTGTAGACCAGGCTGGCCCCCAACTCACAGAGATCCCACTGGACTTCTGCCTTGTGCTGGGATTGAATGTGTGTACCACCATGGTGGGCTTCAATCTGAGGGTTCAATATGAAAGAAGTAACAGACGGGGGCTGGAAAGCTGGCTCAGCAGCTAAGAGCACTGGCTGCTCTTCCAGAGGACCTTGGGCTTAGTTCCCAGCACCCACATTACAGCTCACAACCATCTGTAACTCTAGGATCAGGATTCAATGCCCTCTTTGGCCACTGTGGACACCTGCAGTCAGGTGGTGCACATGCACACATTCAGGGGTACACATACACATAAAATAAAAATAAAAAGAAGACTATGTAATGGACTCCTATGACAGTGACTCGTAATTGGGTGATTTTTCACTCTTTGTCTCCTAACTCACCTCCAAAGCCTCAAGGCAGTCACGTGAGCACCTGAGGTGAGAAAAGAGGGACAGAGGCCTGGGGAGGTGGCTTAGCCTGTAAAGTACTTGCCTGACATAGCAAAACCTCAGGTCTGAGCCCCAGCAATGCATAAAACTGGGTTTGGTGGTGCATACCTATAATCTCAACACTTGGGAAACAGATCAGAAGTTCAAGGTCACCCATAGCTACCAGAGATGTGGGGGGAGAAGCCGGAATCTCTGGACTATGTCATCCCCAGGATCCGCTGTGATGTGGAGGCAGGGTCTGAACAACAGTAAGAGGCAGGGTGTTTAGTTCTGACACCTCTCCTTTTCGCCTTTGTCCATTGAAGAAGATTCTGGAATCCAGAAAGGTCAAGCGACTTAGCTGCTTCACGATGGCCTTCCACAGACTGGGAAGTGGGCCGGGCCAGGCCTTGGGTGGTGTGGGCTCCTGGGCTCCTGGGTGCTGTGTTTGTCTGGAACCTCTCAAGGACAGAGGGCCGGAGCAGGTGACTTCCGCCTTGCCTTGTTTGTTTGTGAAGTTGCTGCCGTGGCAGGTAGGGCTGGAGCAGAGGGCCAGGTAGGAATTTCCACAGTTAGCAGCCCGAGCTCCGGCAGGAAGCCACGCCCTCCTCCTGTGGACGCGCCTGGGGCCACACCCCTCAAGTTAGCACAATCTGACATTGCCCTCCCCCACCGCTGTGCTCCATGCCAAATACCTTTCCCCTCCAGAAAGCACCTTTCATCACCTGAGCCGCCCCCAGGAAGGAAGAGAGAGGGTAGGTTGAGAGCAGAAAGAGGGGAGGTTGGGAGGCGGGGCATTCCAGGTTAGGGGAGGGTTGTATGAGTGACTGTCTCCCACCTCTCTCCTTTAGAGAGAAACATCCGGTTTCCAAAACTTTTCCTTCCTCCTAGAAACTCTTGCTGTAAGGCACATGATTCACACCAAGGTAAACATGACTGGTGACGGTCTCCAAAGCGACCCTTTCCAGGGAAGAGTCTGGCAGCTGGTCCCTTTGTGCATTCTTTGATACACGCAGCAACTGGGAGACTCTATCCCTGCCTCTCACCGCCCCTGCTGGGGCACAAGGACCTGATCCAAACTCAGGTCCTCATGCTTGTTGACCCTTCCAAGGGAAGTCGTCTTCGTAGCTGCCCCTTTGCACATTCTTTTATTTGCTCAACAACTTCCTTGGGTGTTCCTGGGGGAGAATCCATCCTCCCCCATCCCACCCCTCCACCTTCCCCACCCCCGACTTCTTGTACAGTCCCTGCTGAGACATCTTCGGACTGCTGGGCTAGCCACTGTGCAAGCTCTGAGCTTTTTGGGCAATGATACCCTGAATCCAGCCCCTGGTTTGGTTTTTAAAGGCGGTATCCCAGGCCCACTAAGCAGCCCACGTTAGACTTGAACTCATTAGGTAGCCCTGGCTAACCTTGAACCCATGATCCTCCTGTTCCAGCCTCTTGAGGATTACAAGTGTGCCCCCACTAAACCTGGTTAATGCAGTGTTGAGAACTGAACCCGGGACATCATGTGTATGAGAGAAACACTCTATAACTGAGCTGCATCCCCAGGGCTGTACTTCTCTACGACACTGACCTAGATGATTGCTTGGATCCCTGGCATCCTTGAGCCCTGTGTCTTCTAATAACTCGTAGGGGCCCCTCCTCTGCTCAGCATAGAGAGAAAATCCTGTGTAGAGACCCTGGTGGACATTCTACCCCAAGGTCTGATGTCCTGGGTACAGACTGACGGTACCTGCCTGAAGGCCTCTCATTGGGCCACCCCCCACTTTCAATCTAGGCAAGGTCCCCCAACTGTTTCATGTGAGTGGGGACAAAACAGGGCTAGCAGCATACCTAAATGCAAGTCAGACAGGGTATCATTACCCACAAAGCCCAAAGCACGGACAGCGGCTAGCCAAACAGTCTGAAGATGTCTCAGCAGGGACCATACAAGAAGTCGGGGGTGGGGTGGGGTGGGGTGGGATGGAGGGTGGGAGGATGGATTCTCCCCCAGGAACACCCAAGGAAATTGTTGAGCAAATAAAAGAATGTGCAAGGAGCAGCTACTGAGACTTCCCTTGAAAGGGTCCACAGGCTTGAGGACCTGAGTTTGGATCCCTGGCACTCATCTAACAACCAGGTGCCATAGCGCGAGGCTGCAATCCCAGAGCTGGGGAGGCGGAGCTACAGACGGTGGATCCCTGGAGCTCATGGCCAGCCAGTCTAGACCAGTGTAAGCTCCTGGTTCAGTGAGAGCTCTTCCCCTGATCGCTCTTCCCGATCTCAGTGTAAACCTAGCACTTGGGAGGTGGAAACAGGAGGATCAGGAGTTCAAGGTCATATCCAGCTGGCTGCAAAGGAAGTTCAAGGTCAGGCTCAACTATGAGAGACACTCTCTCGAAAAATGAAACCGAGGGCTGGGGAGACAGCTCCGTGGTTAAGGTGCTTACTGCACAAGCATGAAGACTCCTCAGAAACGTAAGTAAACGCAGGTCCTCACAAGGCTGAAACTTGATCCCCAGAGCAAGCTGGCTAGGAAGACTAGCCATATCTTGGTGAGCTCTGGGTTTGATTGAGAGACCCTGCCTCAATGAATAAGGTGGAATGATTCCTCACATCAACATTGAGCCTCCACACACATGCACATACATTCAGGGGGAAAAAATGCATGGGTACATATATAACAGCAATTAGTGAGGCAAGTCCATGTAGTTTATCTGGTAATTAAAAGAGGTTTATTTCAGGGGTAATTTACAGCCACTAAGTGTTCAGCTACAGGATCTGGGAGATATGAGGTGCAGTCCAGCGTAGTTCTCTGGAGAACTCTGACATGGTCTGTAATCTAACCTACAGGTCCATGAAGAGCCAAGAGAGCAAGTGTGTATGCATCTCAGTTCTTAAGGGGTCTCGTCTCGGCCACTCCCCAGGGGCAGGTCATAGGCAGGTGTGGCAGTTACCTGCTGCCTCACTAGGGGCAGTATTTCCAGGTCATATATGCATACCACACACACACACACACACACACACACACTGAAAAAACAATCACAATAAAACAATGTACTGGGGATATGACTCGGTTGATAGAGTGCTTGTCGAACATCTATGAGGCCCTGGGTTTGATTGACAGAACCCTATAAACTGGGCATGGTGGTACACTCCTTTAATCCTTGCAAGTAGGAGGTAGAGACAAGAGGATCAGAAGTTCAATGTCATAGTGAGTTCAAGGTCAGCCTGGGCTATGTGGTACCTTGTCTCAATGCCTTGGTCTCCATATGCCACCACATAAACTCAAAGGACTATATCCTACTTCTGGGCTTGGCCTGCAGAGTGCAACATTGTTTTCCAGCTCAGTTTCAGGCCACTTCCTCCATGGAGCCATTCCTCAGGTCCCACTCAGGCCAGCCTTTCTCTGTTGTCCTTCCTCTCTGTCCTCAGCACCCCAGTTTCTTCATTTCTGCTCAGCTGGCTCAGCTCCTCCCCCTCAGTTGCCTGCAGACCGAATGGAGGCTGAGGCCTGTCTAACTCTCAAGCATCCAGCCCTCAAGTCAGTACAAAATTACTTCCAAGGCTGCTGGGTGACTTTCCGGGGTGCTGAGGAGACACTCTGCCACAGGGGTGGAGGATCTGCTGGTGATGAGAAGAGATACTATACTGACTTTAGTAGGACAGTCACTTAAAGACAGGGGAGGGCCACAGAGCCCTCAGAGCCTGGGGATGAAGGTCGCCTCAGTCCCTAGCAGGCCTCCATCTCAGCACCAAGAAGATGGATGCGGAAAGGGAGGCAGAGGGCCAGAAGCCTGGGCCCTGGCACCCACCACGTATTTCTGTCTTGAGCATCTGGTGAGCTCAGCCTTTGCTCTCCACAGCCTCCAACACTTTGAGGGCTGTTGATACAATTAGATCAGCAAGTGCTTAGCGCCCAGCCTAATTGCTTAAAAGCCACTTGAGAATCCAGCGGACCTAGAGTCAAGCCCTGTGTGAGGAGGGAAGGGAGGGCGGCCCTAGACACATTGCTGCACACCTCCGACCTTCCTTAGTGATCAGCACTGGGGTGACTTTTAGGGGATACCAAAAGGGGGCTGAGCGGTCCTCAAGTGGATGAAGTCACTAAAATCTGTCTTTCCCCAGCCCTCCCATCCTTTCCTTAGACTCCTCCTCATGCAAATCCAGAATCCTTCAGGTGGTTAGGCCAGATGTGTCCCCAAAGTAGCCAAGCCAGAGTGAAGCTTGTCATCTGGAACTCTCTTCATCTGGTGTTGGGGCTTGGTTGGGAATTTCTAGACTTCAGAGTAAAATGGGAGGCCCTGGTAAACACTGAGTAGGGATGACATGGCCGGCTTTTTAAATTCCATTTTATTATTGTTAGTTGTTTTGTTTTGTTGCAGACAGGGTTTCTGTATTCTGGGCTGGCCTCAAACCCCCTGTGGAATTACAGGTGTGCAACCACTTAGCGAGTCTGGGTTTGCTTTGCCGCTTGTGTGTGTTTACACCATTTCACCCAGTTTATGTGGTGCTGGGGATCAGCCCAGGTCTACGTGCATGCTTGGCAAGCACTCTACCAACTCAGCTAAATATATATATATGTATGTATGTATATATGTATATATATGTGTGTGTATACATATGTATATATAAATATAAAATGTTTTGTGGTGTTGGAAACTAAATTCAGGATGTGCTGGGGCACACTGGGCAAGTGCTATACCACTGGGTTGAATCCCTAGCCTTTGATATTCTGAGACTAGGTCTCTCTTTGTAACCCAGGCTGACCTTAAACTTGGGATTCTCCTACCTCTGCCTTCTAAGTGCTTTGGTTACAGATGTGTCTCCCCATGCCCGGCAGGAAACATATGTTAATTTAAGGAATTTTATTCTATTTTTAATTATATGCATGTGTCTGTGTGGGGTATATGCATGAGAGGAAAGGGGTTCTCAGAGGCCAAAAGAAGGCATCGGATCCCTTAGAGCTGCTGGAGTTACAGGCAGTTGTGAGCCACTCTGCAGGAACAGTGTGTGTTCTTAACTGCTGAGCCATCTCTCAAATACTTTAAAAAATTATTATTATTACATGTGTTTATTTGTGTGCACGCCTGTGTGTGTGTGTGGGGGGGGGTACTCATGGCGTGAACGTGGTGTGTGTGGAGATCAAGAGGACAATTTGCAGGAGTTCTCTCTGTCCACCATGTAGGTCCCAGGGATCCACCATCAGCCTCGGCAGCAAATGCCTTTACCCACTGAGCCATCTCACCAGCCTGCAAACACTTTTTTTAAAGGGCTTTGGTGCTAGTATAGACAAGCCCGGAGGCAGGGACAGGAGAGGGAGCAGAGAGAGCAACTGGGAAGCTATGTGATGGCCAGGTGACAGGTACCGATGGTTAGAGTCTGGAGAAGTGGCCAGGTACAGCTAATGGGCCCCAGCACGTCCATCCGTGGGTGGACTGGCATTGAGGGACAGCTGTGGGAGGCTTGGCCCGAAGCTCTTGTGATGGGAGGAGGATTGGCGTCTTGGTAACGGAACTCAGAGGGTAGAGTGAGTGCCCAGAGTGTACAGAGCCCTGTGTTCCCACCCAGAGCACCACAGCAACCAGGCAAAGGTGACGAACGCCTGTAATCCCAGCCCTCAGGAGCTAGGGTAGGATGGTCAAGGATCCAAGGTCATCCTGGGCTATATTATGAGTTGGAGGCCAGCCTGGGCTACACAAGACCTTGCCACAGAACAAAACAAAGGCTGCCGCTGAGAATGGAAGGAAGGGTTCAGGCTCAGGGGCTGCTTCTCCCCGTCCAGCCCTGGGGAGGACTCTCAGATCTTTAGAAGGAATACTCGCCAGCCTAGCAGAACGGGGCTCGTTTTATTTAAGTTTCTTAACTTGATTTATCACTTTTAAATATTTAGACACATGGAACGTGAACCCCATTTGTACTTTTGCCCCATCCAGAGATGAGTGGAAAATGTCTGAAGGCTGGGATCATGTCTTCTCTATCTTGTTCACCCTGCTCTGGGCCCCTGGGCCTGGGTAATTTCCATCAGGCTGCAAGGAGAATCAGATCCCAGCCTGGCAGTAACAAATGTGTACTCTGTATGCTCCGGGAAGGGCTGGGCTGTTCAGAGGTCTTTAATAAGCGTGGCCTGGCCTGGGACAGGGTGGCAGCTGACCCCCAACCCCAGGAGGAGGAGGGGCTTGAAGATAGCATGGGTTGGGAGCCAACTTAGCTCTGGGAGATTTGCTGTTGTTCAGCTCCTGGTGTGTCTTGTCAATCAAGAAAATGTGTTTATCACCATTGCCCTACCTCTCAGTCATCTGGGGGACACAGGGTTTGGCATGCTCTACCTCTCAGTCATCTGGGGACCCAAGGGCTGGCATGCAAGGACTTCTAGAAAGCATTGATTATTGCTAGCTCATAAAATAGCCCTTGGAAGGAACATTTGAATTTTTAAATTACATTTAGTTTATTTATGCGGTTCTCTCCTTCCCTATATGGGTCTGTGGGATTGAACTCAGGCTGTGGAGCTTGGCTGCAAATGCCTTTATTAGCTGAACCATCTCGAAGGCCCTGGGAGGAACATGTAAACCAAGCTAAGGGAAGGGGCAGCCAGGGGACACTGTGGGCGTCTGCAGGACACCTGGCTTAGGCAGAAGGACCAGAAAGGTTAGGGTGGGCTGCATGAGCTCCACGAGACCCTGTGTGAGAATGGAAAGATCCTGGGCCAATGAGATGGCTCCGCAGGGGAAGGCGGTTGCTGCACAAGCCTGACAATTTGAATTTGATTTCCAGGTCCCAAGTAAAGACAGAAGGAGAAAATGTCACGTTTGTCCTCTGATCATCATGTGCCTACCATGATGCACCTGCACATAATAATTAAAAAAAAATTTAAACAAGAGCCAGGCATGATGATACACACCTTTAATCCCAGCTCTCTGGAGGCAGAGGCAGGAGGATCTTTGAGTTTGGGGCCAGCCTGGTCTACAGAATGAGTTCCAGGACAGACAGGGCCACACATGGAAACCTTGTCTTGAAAACTAATAAATAAATAAATTAAATTAAATTAAATGACAAAATAAGTCCAGCTAAGGGATGGTTCCTAGCATGATAAGGATATGGGAGAAGCTGATTGTGATTGTGGCACGGCACTGTCCCAGGGCTGTCTGTGGTCTTGGGTAACGGGCCCCAACCTGTTTCTTTATGTTCCATCCTGTCACCTCCAGGGACCTTGGCACAACCCTCTCCTGCTGACTCATTTTTCTTTTCTTCCTCTTTTTAAATTTCTTTTTCTTTCTTTCTTTCTCTCTCTCTGTGTGTGTGTGTGTGTGTGTGTGTGTGTGTGTGTGTGTGCGCCCTGTGTGTACAGTGCCAAGGCCAGAAGAGGGCATCCCCTGCAGCTGCAGTTACAAGAGGCTATAAGCCAGTCGGTTGCTGGGAACCGAGATCGGGTCCTCCGGAGGATAAACAGTTGCTTTTGACCTCTGTGTCACTTCCCCAGCCGACCTCTAGCTGACCCTTCAGTACTTTTGACCTCTGCGTCACCTCTCCGACTGACTTCTTCCTGATCCTTTGGTACCTTTGAAACAAGATTTCATGCAGCTCAAGCTGGCCTCAAACTACACAGCCTTGAATTTGTGGGGATCCTCCTGCCTCTGCGTCCTGAGTGCTGAAACTATGGGCCTGCACTACCATATCCTGTTTATTTGATGCCGGAATTAAACCCAGGGCTTCCGGCACGCTGAGCACTCTTCCCAAGCAGCGCCCTGCTCCCTTGCTTTTGGAAAAGGATTTCCATAAGCCACCCGGGCGAACCTCAGACTCGAGGTCCTCCTGCCTCAGACTGCGGGGATAACATGTGTGAGCCAGCACAGCCCAGTGTCGTTTTGAGGGTGAAAATAATAGTCTATTCAAAGACCTGCACTGATTGATGTTAAACACTGCTGGACCACAGTGGCCCTGGAGGTTGCCCAAATTCTGCTTTCAGCCTTCCTGATCTTTGGCCCAGACTGTGGCCATGCCTTGGAGATTCGACTTTCAGCTTCGGAGTGGGCCAGCACACACCCTGTCATTTCAGCGCTCGGGGTTGGGTTAGCTTGGAGTTTTAAAGTATTTATTAGTTATTATTGGGGTGTGTGTGTGTGTGTGTGTGTGTGTGTGTGCGCGCGCGCGCGCGCGCGCCCCCGTATGTGCATGTGTGGAGAGCAGAGGACAAATCTGTAGCGTCAGCTCACCCCTTCCACCCTTCCTGGGGCTCCAGGATTGAGCTCACGTCCTTAGGCCTGTACGGCAGCAGCACCTCTACTGGCCGAGCCGTCTTACCAGTGCATCACTGGGTCTCTATTGCTATGATAGACACCGGAACCCAAGGGAACGTGCTACTTTGTTTTGGCTGCGGTTTACAGTCCATCATGAAGGGAGGGCAGGGCAGGAACCCCCAGACAGGACCTGAAGCAGAGGCCATGGAGGAACCGCTTGCTGGCTTGTTCCCTGTGGCTTTCTCAGCTTCCTTTTCTTTTCCTTTGTCATTTTTGTTCTTCTCTCTCATATATTACGTCCCCACCACAGTTTCTCCTCCCTCCTCTCCTCCCAGCCTCTGTCCCCCACCTCCCTTTTCCCCCAGATCCACCCTCCCTCCGTCTCTCAGAAAAGAGAAGGTCTTACAGGAACATCAACCAAACACCACATAATATACCACTGCACGACCGGACACCGTCACATCAAGGCTGGATGAGTCAACCCAGTATGAGGAAAAGGGTCCCATAAGTAGGCAAAGAGCCAGTGGCCACCCCCGTACCCGCTGTTAGGAATCCCACAAGAACACCCGCTACTCAGCCATAATGTATATGCAGAGGACCTAGGTCAGCCTACTGTAGGCATCTAGCCTAGGTTCTCAGTTTACTTTCTTATAGAACCCAAGACCACCTGTCCAGGGGTGGCATTACCCACAGTGCTCTGAACCCTCCTCCCACATCAACCATCAATCAAGAAAATGCCCTACAGCCTTGCCTACAAGCTAATCTGATGGGGGCATTTTCTCAGTTGAGGGTCCTTCTTCCCAAATGACCCCAGCCTTTGTCAAGCTGACAAAACCCTAATCACTACAGCAGCCCTGTGTATTTATTTGAGAGAGTGTGTGTGTGTGTGTGTGTGTGTGTGTGTGTGTGTGTGTGTGGTGTGTGTGCATCTGCACATGCCGTGGGTACACACGTGGAAGTCTGAGGGCAACTTAAAGGAGTTAGTTCTCTGCATCTACCACGTGGGCTTGGGGGGATCATACTCAGGTTGCCAGTCTTGGGGGCGAGTGATTTTCCCTAATGAGTCATCTTGACGGCCCTGTTTTGTTTTGTTTTGTTTTGTTGAGAGAGGCTGTTCCTAAACACTGGGCAGGGGCCAGTAAACCTGCTTCAGGCTCCTGCGTACTGAGATTACAGATGATGTCCACTGACTACACTGTCTGGCAACAACCACAGGACTTTGGAGGCTGTGGCAGGAAGATTCTGAGCTCAAGACCAGCCCAAGCAACATCATGGAACCGTATCTCAAAATACAAGGAATGTGACTAGACATAGTAATGCACACCTATATCCCAACACTTGGAGGGTGAAGTCAAGAGAATCAGAAGTTCAAGACCAGCCTTGGCCACATAGCAAGTTTGAGGATAACCTGCTGTGGTTGTTTGAATGAGATTGGCCCCATAGGCTCATATATTTGAATGCTTAATCATCAGTTGGTGGACTGTCTGGAAGGATTGGGAGGTGTGACCTTGTTGGAGGAGGTGTGGCCTTGTTGGAGGAGGTTTGTCCCTGGGAGTTGGCTTTGAGGTTTCAAAAGCCCACACCAGGCCCAGTGACTCTCCGCTTTTGATCAGGATGTAAAGCTCTCAGCTACTGCTCCAATGCTGTGCCTGTCTGCTTCCCACCATGATATAGACCAACTATCTGAAATTGTAAGTGAGCTCCAAGTAAATGCTTTCTTTTATCAGAGTGGCCTTGGTCATGGTGTTTCTTCACAGCAATAGAACAGAAATCAAGATGCCTTCATGATATAAGACCTTTCAAACAACCAAAAACAAAACA
>CABHPQ010173585.1:785-57719 GCA_902168405.1 Peromyscus aztecus
TCCATCCATTTGCCTTCAAATTTCATGATGTCATTGTTTTTAACAGCTGAATTATACTCTATTGTATAAATGTACCATATTTTCTTTATCCATTCCTTAGTTGAGGGACAATAGGTTGTTTCCAGGTTCTGCCTATTACATGTAAAGCTGCTATGAACATAGGTGAACATTTATCTTTGAAGCATGATTGAGCATTCTTTGGGTGTATGCCCAAGTGTGTTATAGCTGAGCCTTGAGGTCAACCGATTCCCAATTTTCTGCGAAACCACCATATTCATTTCCAAAGTTTACATTCCACTAGTAATGGAGGAGTGTTCCCCTTGCTCTACATCCTCTCTAGCATAAACTGTCACTTGTGTTTTTGACATTAGCCATTCTGACAGGTGTAAGTTGGAATCTCAGAGTCATTTTTATATGCATTTCCTTGATGGCTAAGGATGTTGTACATCTCCATAAGTGATGCTTGGCCATGTGAGATCTCTCTGTTGAAAATTCTCTGTTTAGAACTATACTACATTTTTTACTTGGATTATTTGGTGTGTTGATTTCTAGTTTCTTGAGCTCTTTATATATTTTAGAAATTAGCCCTCTGTTGGATGTGGGGCTGGTGTAGCTCTTGTTCCAATTTGTAGGCTGCCTTTTTGTCCTATTCTGTTACTTGGTTTTTATTGTGCTGAGCCATGGTTCCAGAATCTGAAGCACACACATCCTGGAGCCTTCTGTTTCTTGCAGGGAATAAGAAGGGGTAGCAGAAAAAAAGAGAAATATGGGGGAAGAAAATATTATTCACTGTGGTTTTTAGTTTTTACTTAAATTATCTTTATTTCTTGTTTCTTTTTTACTATGTAGCAATGTGAAATATTACTCAAACAGAGGCATGTAGCTACCATGAAGCAAGCACCAGGCTGATTCCCAGAAGTTAACCCTTTAGAGAACAGATTGTCGTTGTTCCAGGTTTGCACATAATGTCAGGAAGAGCTATTATGACATCAGCTTTCCCACACCACCATTTTGGTTATATTTGTGTCTCCTTACTCTGAATATGTCTTTGCATATGCTTACTTAATTCCCCTGTGCATAATTTTGAAGTAAACTCAGGAGGCTTCCATATGGCAATGTGCAAGATGACAGTGACAAAGTCTTCTTGTTTCTAATGAAATGGAAAAAAAAAGTTGTTTTTTTTTTCATTTTAATGAAAAATACAAAAACATATCTCCAAAATACTGTGATTGTGCACAATGTAAGGCCAAAGATACAGTATAAGTTTAAGTGTAATTTTCAATGTTAATATATTTTTGATCATTTTTAATATATGATTACTGAAATATTAAATATAACCTTGACTTGCAGTGTTGTGGACTACTTTATATGATTTCTCCCATCACGATTGAATTACAAGCTACCATCACACGTCATTCAATATGAGCTTGGGAAGAAATATATAGTAGTTTACCATTATGTTGTGTTGTCATAGAAAGAACACATCAGACAGAAAACATTATTTAAATATCTAAGTATCTAATATTTAAAACCAAAAATTATTTTTTCAAGTAATGGTTGTGGGGAGTTAAATTTATTTGTAAGTTTTCCTCCCATGGGAAGAGCCATAATAGTTTGTTTTAAATTGGAAAAGTCAGTTGACACACATCAATAGCCTCATCACTAAGAGATATACAAATGGAAAATCCTCATACTAATGTCATACCACTTTTATTTGTTTGCAAAACATATTGCAGAGCAGTAAAATAGCTTAACTTAAAAGTCATCGGGAAATGCACAGTGATTCACAGTGTGTTTGAAACAAAAATGTTATGAAGCTCAGCTTCAGGCTAATAAAAACACTTCTTCATTTGATAATGTCCAAAAAGATAGGTAGTCACTTCACACAGAACTGAATAGGGCTATAAAAAGGAGATCCTCTAAATGCCCACTTAGCTACATACTATGAACAATGTGAAGCAAGGAAACTTTCAGAGGATGCTTTGGGCAAAAGACCCAGTATTAATATCATAAGAAAATGTACTGTTCACCGTTCCCAAGTCAGATCTTGCAACAGAACACCTTTGGACATGTGCTGCCTTAAACATTTGTGTACTCTTGCATAAGTGTTTTTGGCACTGGTATAATCAACACTCTGCCACTTATTATTTGCTGATATAATTAAAGTATCTAATCAATAAACTTTAAGAGCTAATTCCTCGTTTCCCTAATGCACTAAGGAATATTTTCACCAGTAATTTTTAGCTCAAACCCATTGACTTACAGTTCCCTGTTTTATAATAAAAAGAATTTACTTCTATTTGAATCTTTTAAGACTTAAAATGTTCTGAACTGCCATTTGTAATTATGCTAAGATATTAACAGCCACACATAAAAAGTTATCAAACTAAGCTGGCAATGGCAAACCTGCCTCATGATTCACCAAACTGGATATGATGCATCTTTTCACTTTGTAGTAATAAGATATTTTATTTTACTTTTCTGTACATTTTCAGGTTTCATTTCCAGATTCATAAATATACAAGAAATACATTTTAAAATTCAGAAGAAAAGTCTTAAGGCTTTGAAACCATCTGCAAATAAGTAGGACAGGATGTCTTTGCATGTATGGACACTGACTAATACATGCAGAAGATATGCAATGACACATGTAGAAAGCAGTAATTTGACCTAATAATGTCTGGTAAGCCAGTCAATGCATCCTCCTGGAATAATGATATTAAATGAAAACAGTCTGTGTCCATATAGATTCTTGTTCTTCACCTAGTAAGCAACAGTGGCAAAACATTTTGTTCTCAAAATCAATTATGTAGGTCGGGACTATAACTAAATATTCACCAGTGCCTAGGTGATGTAAGGAGTAATTGCTTACATCCCACAGAGATTTTTCCCTATTTCCAAAATTTTGCTGTGTCATGGTTGAACTGGCTTTGTGCCACCATGCCTGGAAGTTATGAAAATTTATAATATACACTATGGGTTAAAGCTAATGAAGTATGAAGTCCAAGAAAAATGTGTGGGCAAGTTCTAAAGATTTGGAGATTGCAAAGGGATTATTAATTAATATGTATTCTGGCAGGTAGTGAGTATATTATAAAAGGCCATTTGTGCTTCTTTATGCTGTGCCTTACATACACAAAATTCTGTTTACAAGGCAGAAATTAGTTTATGATAAAAAATGAAAATTTACCATGGTTTATCGTGTCATTCATGAGTGTTTAATGCCCAAAGGACTGTCTAAGGAAAAAGTTTCACTCTTTTTTCAACCTTCGTTTGTGAGAGGATCTCTGCAGGTGGCAAGCAGAGAAACAAACCACGAAGAGATGAGAAAGAAAACTTGGTTCAGATTGACTTGGACAACCTGGATCAAGACTTCAGGGAGCCTGATATCATACAGTTTATTCCCACTATATTTAAGCCCAGTATAATTTGTAAAATGTTTTCTGGTATAGTAGTATTCCCAGTGAACAAGAAAGTATAATTACATTGAAACTATCAGGGTACAGGCCATGTCCTACAAGATGGGTTCCAGAGATAGGCTTCCTGTTCTAGCTTTAGAGCATGGGGAAGGGTCTGGCCTAAACTCTGTCATACAGATAGCATAGAAATCATCTGTACTATTATCTACCTTTGGTACTTTTTATGGGAGCTTGGAGAGCCCTGACTGTAAGAGTTATTTAGATTACTAGTCACCTACAGTCCTTTGTTCCCAGTTGTAGGAGTTTGATATAGCCAGGCTCAATAGATAACAGAGATCACCAGGCTACTATTCGCTTCCGATTCCCAGAATTCAGGATGGAAGAATAGGTGTTTTTTTTTTTCTTTCTTTTTTTTTTTTAATCTTTTCCATTGGAAAGACAATCCTGCCTGCTTAACATTTCTGGCGTCTCTGGAGATTTGTGAGCATACTCCCTAAACCTTTTCATTGACAGGAAACACATGCTCTCTTTGTGTCCACCTGAAGAAACAGAATATCATGAATAAACCCAGGTAATTCATGGTAAGGAATCTTTTAACATTTATTCTTTTGCAGAATAAAGCTCAATAAATGACAGTTCACAGTATGCCTGATACCAAGTAGGTGATATTGAAGTTTAATATGACTCTGTAGAGGTCAAACTGTACATGAATAATTGCATATTAAAAATATTTGATTATAACCAATCTTCTAAAAGACAGAATTCAGGATTCCTGTTATCTGTGTTTCCCCAAAGGTAAGAATGTTCTCTTACTAAAAATTCATAACATACATATATATATCCCTAAATATTTCAAATCCTCTCCTAGTGTCTTACAGTTCCTAATATACTTCACTAAAAATCTATGCAAGTTTTAGTCCTATTGTATTATTTAAGGGCTAGTGGAAAGAAAATTAAATTTCTACTTGTTTAGTAAGATAAATTTTTTTTCAATTAATTTTTAGTAGCAGCTAATTGCATTAGTGCATAGTAATTCCATAGGTATTAGAGAGGCAACCTTAAACATTTATAGTAATCAATATATTTAGGTGCTACAAATCAAACATAAATATATCATTTTTTTCAAATTTTCTAAGAGTTGGTGATGTCAAACTGGTTTGCTCCTATTAACAAAAGAAAAGTAAGTGCATAGTTACATATATGATAATGTAATCTTAAACAGTTTAAGAATTTTTAATATAGTCAGTTTAAATGTTGTGTCTAAATCAGTCAAAATTAAGAGTTATTCCAAAAACGTCACAAGTCTGAAGTTCTAAGCATGCCTGGGTTGTACTTTCATGAATTTGAGTTTAGAAAATCAATCCTGTGGGCCAAAAATAGAACGCTTCTTGGAAAGTAATTGAAAGAAGGAAATTCATTGTTCAAAACAGAGAATAACAGTTGATTAAGACAAAGTGATTGCGATGTGCATGAGTTAAGATACTTAAATGGGTCTATTTCCTATATTAGAACTAATTTCCTTTTCTTTTTGGCTATCATTCAGATGAGCCCCTTGAATGACAAAGCCTATTAGGGCTGATTTAAAGTGACCAAGGGCATTTATAAAGCTGGCAAAACTGATTACACTTTGTAGTGATATGAAAGATGATTCTGTAATGTTCTTACTAATTTCCCCTGTGGTTTCAATGTCACTGAAGTTATAATTAACCAGAACAACTATATTTTTAGGAAAACTGAGTCAATGAACTAAGACTAACTTTCACACATTTTAAGTAAATAAGTCAGAATTAAAGAGCTCCTGGGAAAGAAAGAAAAGGAATTTGAGGTGGCTGGAGGAAGGAAAAAGTGATGAAATTATGATGCCTATAAAACAGTTTTGAAAAAATAATATACATATTAAAATTTATCTCTATTATTGGAAAGTGCTCATTGTCAAGATTCAGCTGGTAAAAATTAAAATTTATTTAGCTATCGATTTTCAGAAATCTCATTCTGTTTTTAATAGCTAAGAAATATTGTATTTACACACACAAAAAAGTTGCTTTATCTTTTGATGAAATAACATCAGTCTTGAGGGTTTTAAAGTCCAAGCTCTTGTGAGACAAGTACATTCAACACAACATAATCTCTTGTGGGACTCCCTCCAATAGAAGGCCATGTGGGCATTATTGCTTCTTTCCTTTGCTTAAGAAAGATTATTGGAATTATGCTAACATTATCTTAACTCTTTTTTTTTTCTTTTTCCGGAGCTGAGGACCGAACCCAGGGCCTTGCGTTTGCTAGGCAAGCGCTGTACCACTGAGCTAAATCCCCAACCCCTATCTTAACTCTTATATTGATTTGTTTACTTCAATGTTTAATAAGTTACTGTTTTTGTATTTAGCCAGTCAAAAACTCTAGCAATTTAATATTATTAAAAAAATAGTTTCTGAAATTTCCTTGAGTCTATTTTTACATTGTAAAGGGATCTGTATATGCAGTGTGAATGCTTAGGTTTATTATAAGAGGATTATTTTCATTTAATTCATCTTATTAAATTTCATTCTCATTATGAAGCTGGGCATATTTGACATTATCTTCTCTAAAGAACATATGAAATGTCATTTGTGAAATAATTGTTTAAATAAATTTATTATTTGTTTATTGCTGGATTTAATAGAAACAAGTGAATGTAAATAAAAATTATAATTTAGTATATTTTGCTACTCTAAACTGGATTTCAAAACTCATAAAAGTGATAACAGAAGAAAATTTTTTCAAAAGATCATAAATTCTATATCAAATTTAAATAAATTAATTGTGGAAGCCTCAAATATCTCCATGAAAGAAAACTGAATGTGAACAAATAAATCTGAAATGAAAATAAAGACCACACACACACACACATATATATGAAAGAGTATACAATATACATATGCTGTAATATTTTCTACCTGAATTTACATCTTTATTTAGACCTGGGGATGATAAGGATAATCATGAACAGAACATTGGTAACAGCTAAAGAGCAGTGAAAAAAGACTGAAAGTGAGAGAACTTGTCCTCGGTACTGTTTTCAGTTCTTGGGTACATGCACTCATTTGGAACCACATAAAGTAAGCAGTACCTTGATTTCACTAACAATCTTCACACCTCAGCCGTTCTGGAGAGTGTGGGAAGGAGATAGTGCTATTCATGATCTCAGATTCTTACTTTTAGTTCTAAATTCACTCAACAAATATGTGCTGTGTAAGTATGAGATTCAGTAGACATGCATGTTAGTATTGTTTTTCATGCTTAACAAAACGGTTGTGCACATTTCTTTTCTTTTTTTCTTTTTTTTTTAACTGTCAGTTGTTCTGGAACTTAGAATGAGAAAAGACTTGGACATGTAAGCGTGGCTAAATATTGCTAGCATATCCCTACAATTTCTGAGACTTGTTTGGCTCTACAAAAACTAATAATCAAGTTGTTATAACAAGAAGAGTTGTTTTAGATCTCTTAATTGCAGGAAAAATTATAAAGATAACACATTTTAAGGTGTGATGAAGCTGAAATTTAAGATATACTTAAAAC
This sequence comes from Peromyscus aztecus, assembly GCA_902168405.1. Taxonomy (NCBI): domain Eukaryota; kingdom Metazoa; phylum Chordata; class Mammalia; order Rodentia; family Cricetidae; genus Peromyscus; species Peromyscus aztecus. The sequence goes on from CABHPQ010173585.1 coordinate 7,760, forward strand.
CACCTCTTATCTATATTCCTTTTCCTGGGTGTTCTTTTTTGCCAAATATCACTGAGCTGCTGAAAAAACACACATAGACTATGTTATTAATATTCAGTCTCCCATCCTCAAGTAGTTTACTTATGCAACATACAGCAGGTGTAACTTATAATTGAATTTCTGATTTTGCTGTCGTTTGGGAGCTGCACGTGGTTCAGTCATCATTATCCAGACACCATCACTTCTAACACATGCACACACAATTAATAAATCAAATCATTAATTATGGAAAAAGAATCCCAGGAAAGCTGAGCACATCTAATTCTTGAATAAATATTTTACCATTTAACTATGAAACTAGCACCCCCATTAGCCATGGCACAAGATTACTGTTAGTTTTATTCAGGGGGCTTTTAGAACAGGGTGTGTTAAAAGGAGTCAATACAAGAAAAATATTTCAGACAAAGGGTGCTTCATATGTAGCATGGGATTTAATAAGTTTCTAAATGAGCCATCTTCTGATTCAGCTTTGGTTCTTTATCATCTGAAACTAATGTCAATAAAGCTTTGTTTTTAATTTAACTAAATTCAACCAACTGTAGGAGAAACAAATTGTGCTCTTTATTATTATTATTTTTAGTAGATGGTTGCCAGGGTAAAATTGGTAATTAGCAATAGGAAAACATTCTTTTTTTTTTTTAACTTGTCATACTCCAGTAAACTCAGGAGATTGCTTGATGTGGATGTTTTATAAATGTAGAAGGAAGACAGAAAATTAACATACTTCCCACTTCCTTGACTTGTTAGTTCATCTTTATCCATCAATACTACTTTTTTTTCCATATTTCCCTGTACTGAGGAATTTATCTTCATCGTATAATGACTTTCATTTTGATCTACAAAATTCTTTGTCAAAGAACATACAATAGAAAATAGACATTAATCACAGAAGATAAATTCCAAACTAAAATAATAATAAAATACAATCAAATATTGGCTGAATGCAGACAGAGGAATTGCTTGCCAGCATCACTGTTAACTATATGGAGAGTTTGAGGAAGATGAAGAGCTATTTTCCACCTTCAATGAAGCTAGAAATAGCTCAGGCTAGAAATGAGAGACACAGAAAGATTTCTGTCTGCCCAGTTCTGATGGAGTTTCTTGGTACAGCATCATGCAACACATAAGATTGCGATTTTTTTTTTCTTCAATGTTGAGAAATTTGAGGTAGCCAGTTTAAAGAAAGTAAGAGCAAGTTGTATTTTAAGGTTGTCCCTTCACTGACACCAAGTCGTTGAAAATACATTGAACCTCATTTTTCCATTTCTAAAATGCCCTACTTTGAAATTAAAAAATGTAATATATATCAAGGCTTAAACTTCTGTTTCAACTTCTATTAGGAGGAAAGTAATTGAAGAGGCAGACCTGAGATTTTAGCATTTAGAACCATCTCTTTCATTTCAAAATATATTCCATTCCCAAATCCTTTCAGTAAGGAACTAATCATGGAAGACACTTCTGTGTCCTACCTACTACCTAAACATTTTTGTATCAATGAGAAATACTTCTTTATCAGTTATGTGTATTCTGATGTACTAAAACTGACCTGGTATACCTGTCCTTGACAAAAAAAATAAAAGTTAAGGTTACCATAGACCCATATGAACAAAAGAGAAGAAAATAAAATAAAATTAGAAGACCAGAAAGATCTTACAAGTTAAAACTTTCCTCAAGGGTTTTCAATGCCTTTAAGCTATGAGTCTCTTTTCTCAAAAGAAAACCTTTGAAGTAGTTTTATATGGACATTAGACATGCATTGAAGTGGGACAAATCACTGGGAAATAGGAATATCTGCTAAACCTTTAGCGGGTACTGAAGTGGTTTCCCAAAACCTTATTTCTATTAACACATTCAGATTTAAGACCATAGTCTTCAATGCTACTGTTGTAGCATTTATGGTCTTTCTTGTAGTAAAAGGCCATTATAGGATTTGTAAGCATATTTTTACAGTAATACCTCATGTTTTGATCATGTAAACATAGACTGTCAGTGCCACTTTTTGCCACCTGTGTGGAACTACTCACCACCACACCACTATCTTCCACTAGTGAAGTCAAGAGAAAAGTGCAGAAGTGATTAACTTTCCCTCTTATTGGCAGAAAAAGAGAAACAATGAAAAACCACTTTTCTATCCTTGTATTACTTTAGGTGTGTTAAAATATCCACTATTTAAATACTATTTATTTTTATTTATGTGTATGTGTCTGGGTCTGAGTGTATGATACATATGTGCAACTGCCCATATTGTCCAGAAGAGTACATCAAGTCTCCTGGAATTGGGAGTATTTCTAATTGTGAGTGCTGGGAATAAACTTGGGTCCTATGCAAGAATATCAAGTTTTCTTAATTGTTGAGCCTTCTGTCCAGGCAAACATAAAGTGGGGTTGTGGCTATTAAAATTGTTTACCTCTAAATCCCTGAAAACAAAGCTTAGGGAATTTGTTTTCACTACTATTTTCTTTTTGAGATTATTGGCTCTATCATCTCTGGAATTCTACAATTATACATTTTCTTTAAGGCAGTTTTTTTTTTATTATTCAGACTTCATAACTAAATGCGTTTTTCCACGTCTGTCTCTCATTCAAAAGTAAACATTACAAGAAGGACAGAGACCACGATTAACAGATATATGTATGTCAGCCTCAGTGGGTTGATGTTGTTGTACTAAATTATATAGTTTCAATTTACATTTTTCACACTTAATGTCCCAAATTATTAAGTAAAAATTTGAAATGTGGTTTAAACAATTATGCTTTAAGTCATTATACTTACAATTTTGAGTGTTTTCTAAACATTATTTTATTTTAATGTTTTTTTTTATTCTGTTAGAAAACCTTGCAAATTTCTGGAGCTTGGAAATACTTCATGTTGATCTAGTTCAGTGGTTGTCAACTTTCCTAGTGCTGTGATGCTTAATACAGTTCCTTGTGTTGTGGTGACCTCCAAACAAAAATTATTTTTGTTGCTCTTTTGCAACAGTTATTTTGCTGCTGTTTTGAATTATAATTTAAATATCTGATGTGCATGATATCTAATATGGGACTACCAACATGCTGGGAATCACTGGGCTACATAATAAAATGTAATCTCTTCTAAAATATTAGGTCAAATAAAACCTATGAATTTTAAAAAGAGTCTTATTCTCTTTGTTGTTATACTTATCCACATTATACATGGGAGACAGCATTGTTTTTCAACCTATTTTAAATGTATTCATTAAAATGATTCACATATTCTCCAGCAGCACCGTGACACATGCTATGAGAGAGGAATTGTCTTCCACTTGAGCTTTAGCAGGAGAAATGGTCTGTCACTTTGCTTGGGCTGCTAAAGGAAATGTCTTAAAGTGGAAGGATGAACTCCTGCTCTTGTCTCCCACAATTCCCAAGGAGAGAAGTCCATGATCAAAACATCTGAAGATTTGCTTTGTTCTTGAGGTCCTACTCCTTTGCTTACACTTGGCTACCTTTGTGTTGGGTCCTCACATGACTCTTACACTCCATTAACACACTTAGGTCCATGTCCCAGGATTTTCCTCTTAAATACAGCAATTTATTAGAATAGAGTTCTACCTTGATGTTCTCTTGATTGTGTAGAAAACGTTAAAGCACAGTCACACTGAGTGTTAGAGCTTTATGAATTACAGTATATGAATTGCTGGTGGACACAATTCAGCACACGATTTAGGGAATATGTGTTAGCACTTTGTCTTAGTCACAGTTCTATTGTTGTCAAAAGACACCATGATCAATGCAAATGGTAAATGAAAACATTTAACTGGTGCTTTCTTACAGTGTCAGAGTGTTAGTCCATGATCATCTTGGTTGAGAGTGTGGCAGCCGAGAGGCACCCACAGCTCTGGAACAGCACCTGAGATCTTACATATTTTTGGCTAAATGGAGACACAGAAAGATGGGACCTGGCATAGATTTTGAAACTCAAAGTCCATCCTAAGTGATGCACCTCCTCCAACAAAGCCACACCTCCTAATACTTCATAAATGGTTTATCAACTGGGAAATCAACATTCAAATATATGAGCCTATGGGGGTCGTTCTCATTCAGACCACAACAATCCTACATTATGACAAGAAATGGAAGAGTTATATCAGTTTTATATTATATCTCTTTTCTTTCATCATTATATATTCAGAAAAAGTGACCACCACCTCTCCTTATTTCAGGATAAAAAGAAGACATGAAACAGAACCATAACCTACATAAAACCAACATAAGAGAGGAAAATTAAATAAGCTTCTTAAAGGTGTTTCCTATCATTATGATTCTGAGACTTTTCAGTTCTGAAATTTCAGAACTTAGCTCTGTGAAAGCTAACTGAGAAAGTAATCTTCACTTATAAAAAGAAAGTTTTCATTAAACAGTGTAGCTTTAGTTGGAAAGTCAAGCTACATGTGGGGATATTATTAGAGGGTGAATAAAACCTCCTGACAGAGCATTTGGTAAACGTTTTGTCTACAAGTACTTAGGAAGCAACTGGCTAAGCCAAAGCCCTGCTGGACATCTTATGAAAACACTATGCCCACATGGTTCCAATCACATTTACCTACATTTATTACAACTTCAAGAGAAAAAAAAAAAGCTCAGAGAAATGTTAAAGATTAAAAAATAATGGAAAAAACTCTGTAATTTTTTAGACTTGCAAGGTTAATTTATGTCTTTCTCATAGATAACTGGTAAGATATAAATTAAGAAATATTATGAGTGACAAAGGCCAATTATGCCTTAGCCTTTGATTCAGACACAGTCAATATTGCAGCTTTCAGATTCTCATTGAAAGCAATTAACTAAATAAGCAATACAAAATAATTCTCTTAGTTGAACAAAAGGGCTCAGAGAAGAGGTACTAAATACATACCTCTTCCATGAAAGCCAGATAATTCAGTAAACCTATAATTGAATTTAGTGATATATTTGCATATGAAAAAGGTTTTGCATGTGACAACAGGCATATTCATCTGACTACAATGAAATTATTACTATAAGTCTACTGAAGATTTTCAGATTTACACTGTGAGCAGAAGTACAATGGTTAATCAAAATGGGTTGTAATGATGTAAGCATTGAAATAACTAACCAACAGAAGAGAGTCTAATACCTTCCCCATGGGTAGTATATTTACTAGCGAGATCTCCAGAGTTCCTTAACAATGAGGAATGGAAAAGAATTATTTGTATGGCTCTAGTCCAGCACTGTGGGACCTAGGGTTCTGAAGGGTCATCCTCTGAAGCATCAAAACTGACTGTGAAATGATGTCAGTACTCCCAGCTGCCATTCCGAGTGTCCAGGTCTAACCTAGGCTTTCCAGTTCACTTCTCTATGGATGGAAGTTTGTGGGTATTGATGTGGAAATGTTTCTGTCCATCGTGTGCTTGTGAATATTGATGTGTATGTGGGAAGAGTGAAAGACAGAGGAAAGACATAAAGAGAGAAGACAGTGATATTGAAATGTACTCTATAATAAAAAGTTATAACAATTTTACAGTTCTGGTTTGCTAAAGCTTACATCTCAATTTCTAATGTCAATATTATTAAACTTCTATGTAACACCTTCTTTTTTACCTTTTCACTTCTCTATCTTGCAAAAATGCAAAAACATATACCATTTTGATAACAAAGTAGGAAGCGAAACTATGGTACCCAGTTTTTTATGCAGTTCTACTAGACAGCTAAACTAGCAAATGGTTGTCTAAGAAGACTAGGAAAGAAGATTGGCAGGGTTTCTGCCTCCAAAGTGGAACTCTTCGTAGTCCTTTGATAAATGGTATTGTTTTTTCAACATTGGAGTGTTAACACTGGTTTTTCTTCCAAGTTTGCCAACCTAATGTTTCAATGGCCTTGCCAAGAAAAAAATTAATACTTTTTCTTGGCCCTGAATTTGAGACTCTTGCAGAACAGAATGAAAGAGACTGTGTAGAGTTCAAGACAAGAGATATACAATGGTACATGGGCAAAAGAAACAACAAAATCGAGAAGTTTTTGCGTCCTGTGCAAAAGTTAGTACTATTTGCATGTGGTAACTCTCCCCTTTCTTGATATTTCAATCTGTATTTCAGCTTCTCACTCTCAAACTTTCATGAAATTTAAGACATTATATTCCTAATTAAGTTAAAGAAAATCTCAAAACAGTCCACGGGACTGGACAAGGCCCTCTGCACAGGCGAGACAGTTATTTAGCTTGACCTGCTTAAGGGCCCCCTGGAGTTGGGATCAGGATCCATCTTGGTGCATGAGCAGGCTTTTTGGAGCCCAGTGCCTATGGTGGGACACCTTACACAGCCTTGGTTCTGGCGAGGGGTTTGGACCTGCCTCAACTGATTGTACCAGACTCTGCTGACTCTCCATGGGAGTCCTTGCCTTGGAGGAGGTGGGAATGGGGAGTGGGTTGGGGGGAAGGCTGGAGGGCGAGAGGAGGGAGGAGAGGGGCACCTGGTGTTGGTATGTAAAATGAACAGAAAATTTCCTAATAATAATAAAAAAAGAAATTAAAAAAAATCTCTAAAAACCTCAAAAATGACTGTGGGTAAGGGTACTTGCCACCAAGCTTAATGACCTGAGTTTTATATTCAGGACCCACACAGTGGAAAGAGGAAATGGATGACATCTAATTGTCTTCTTACTCATATATATATTCAAACAAACCATACATCTGATAATTAAAAAGAGTGTTAGAAAAGGATAGCTATGAATTATAAAGAGATATTTTTAAAAATTTTGAAAATATTTTTGCTAAGTTTATAAAGATACCATATAGACAAAATCACATAGAGGGTCATATTTTTTAAGATGAACTTGAAGAAAAAGTAACCATCTACTCATATATACATATATATATATTATATATGTAAGATACATATGTGTATATATACATACGTATGCATAAGTAATAATGAATAATGCATATTCATTAATGTGAAATACATATTCAATAATATATTCATTAATATATATCAATGAATATTTTTTTTTTAAGACAGGGTTTCTCTGTGTAGTTTTGGTGCCTATCCTGGATCTTGCTCTGTACACCAGGCTGGCCTTGAACTCACAGAGATCCGCCTGGCTCTGTCTCCCAAGTGCTGGGATTAAAGGCCTATGCAACCACAGCCCAGCTTGAATAAAATAATGTAAATGTCATTTTTAATTTAAATCATTTATAGTATTCCTACTAGAGTTTGAGGGTTAATGAGACTAACTGTACTATTAAAGTCATTTCTTCTTCTGTCTTAGGATATTTTTATTGCTAGAGGACATTTCCTTCCTAAACAATAGACTGACAAGTTTCTACTTATGGCGATACCTAACAGCCTGCTCTTCTGCAGTGACAAGTCTAGTGGGAGTCCAAAAAAGTATCACATCCCAGACCCTTGTTATATGAACCCCATCTGAGATTCATTCTTCAGCTACCTACTGAGTATGTTGTTTATTGTTAGGGGCCTCTGCTGAAGAGGGGAGGAGTGACTGCAATTGCAGGTGTTTTATCTTGGAAGGTTCTGGGAGTTTATGTAATATGAGGTCCCCCCACTGAGCCAGAGGGAAAGGAGCTCAGAGATTAGAAAAGAGCAAAATGGAAAATAAGATACAGTGGAGGAGGCAAAGCCAAAAGAAACAGGGATCAGCAACAAGCTGCAAGCAATTGTTATGGAAAAGACATTTGGGCTCTTACATATATGACCGTCGAATACTGCCATAATTTCTAAAGTCACAAAGGTAAGCGGTCACAGGAGCTTCAAATGATAAACATCAGAACTATATTTATATAGCAAAACAGATCACTACATTTTACCTTCTAACATTTCAAGATTGATTCAGACATTGATTTTATAAGGCACAACATACCTAATTATAATAATATAGGAAATAATACTGAATAAAGAAACACATTTTCAGATAATTTGTGAGGAGCAGATAAATCATTGTCTGAATAAGAAACAAAAAACAAAAAAGTATCTTTGGTTCCTTTTTTTTAAAATTCATTTTACATACCTTTTTGGTTCCCTTTTAGAGATACAAGATTACTGCCACACAGCTAACCTTGGAATATTAACAGTATCAAATTATTATTTTATGACACAGATTTAGGATGATTAATTATTCTGTAATAGAAAATTGATAGATCTGCTTAGGAAATGAAAACACTTATCCTGAGATTAAAAGAGACTTTAACTTGTGTTGGATGCTTGACAATATCATTCAGCTCAGATGATCTTCCAGCTTTACTGTGTTTTGTTTCTAATTTTTATATATTTTAGTATTCAGACTAATAGTCACACCCAAATGATAACTACTGCATTAAAACTATTTTTTTATTTTTAAATAACTAAAACACTAAAGGCATGACATAAGGATCTTCCATTTTCCCTGTTTAGAGGTAGATGGGAATCCCTACTTGAGACTGCCCAGATTTCTTACACTTTCACATTGTTGACAACTATTGGATTCTTTATCCAACATAACATAAAATATCCAGAAACCAATAAAAATTTTACAAGTGCATTATATTATGATGTTCCTTGTGGGCCTATTGTTATTCAAACAAACCATACATCTGATAATTAAAAAGAATGTTTGAAGAGGATAGCTATGAATTATAAAGAGATAATTTTAAAGATTTTAGAAATATTTTTGCTAAGTTTATAAAGATACCATATTGATAAAATCACATAGAGGATGATTTTTTTTTTTTAAGATGAACTTGAAGAAAATGGAACCATCTACTCATGTAAAGAGTTCTGGAAAAGATTTCATGTTTTCTGTAAGTGTTAAAAAACTCTATAGTAAAAAGGTTAGAGTAGAGATGTTCCCTTTTTAACCAGCACAACTCCTCTACTTTTCCTCATCAATGTCTTCTCCCCTCCCCCCAGCAAACTGGACATGACGGGGGGATAATGAAGGGCAAGGGTCGAGGGAAAGAGAGCTTAGGAGAGTGGGAGATCCCAGCTGGATCAAGAACAGAGAGGGAGAACAAGGAAAGAGATACCATGATAAATGAAGACCCCATGGGAATAGGAAGAAGCAGAGTGCTAGAAAGGTCCCCAGAAATCCACAAAGATACCTCTACAATAGACTACTGGCAATGGTCGAGAGAAAGCCTGAACTGACCTACTCTGGTGATCAGATGGCCAAACACCCTAACTGTCATGGTAGAACTCTCTTCCAATGACTGATGGAAGCAGATGCAGAGATCCACTGCCAGGCCCCAGGTGGAGCTCCAGGAGTCCAATCAGCGAGAAAGAGGAGGCATTGTATGAGCGAGAATTGTTGAGACCAAGATTGGAAAAATCACAGGGACAAAAAGCCAAACTAGTGAAAACACATTAATTATGAACCAATAACTGAGGAGCCCCCAACTGGATCAGGCCCTCTGGATAAGTGAGACAGTTGATCAGCATGAACTGTTTGGGAGGCCCCCAGGCAGTGGGACCAGGACCTGTCCTTGGTGCATGAGTTGGCTGTTTGGAACCTGGGGTCTATGCAGGGACACTTTGCTCAGCCTGGGTGAAGGGAGGAGGGGACTGGACCTGCCTGGACTAAATCTACCAGGCTGAGCTGAATCCCCAGGGGAGTCTTTGCCCTGAAGGAGATGGGAATGGGGGGTGGGCTGGGTGGAGGACGGGGGTGGGGGGGGACGGGAGGAGGGAGGACAGGGGAATCTCTGGATGATATGTAAAAATAAATTAAATTATAAAATAAAAAAAGGGAACATCAATTGATAATACCCTCCATCAGATTGGCCTGTTGGGATATTCTTGGGACATTTTCTTGATTGCTACATGATGTGGGAAGAGCCAGCCTCCTGCTAGATGTGGCATCTTTGGGCAGGTTGGCCTGAGCTGAGTAAGAAAGATAGCTTAACAAGTCAGAGGAAGCAAATTTGTAAGAAGCATTCCTGAGTTGGTTTCTTGTTTCAAGCTCTGGCCTTGAAACATGCTTTGGTTTCCCTTGATTATAAGCCAAATAAATCCCTGTTTCTCCAAGTTGCTTTAGGTTATATAGTATTTTATTACAACAACAGAAAATTCAAACTAGAACAGACCATGATTCTAGGGAGTTTCAGTGTGCTAGATCTGATCATGTTGTTTTCTGAAAGAATTGTAGAGACATTTGTAACTTTGGTTAGGTGAAGCCTTTGACCACCCAAAACCTAGAGGGAAGTTCTGTGGGGGATTTGGGATATAAAAATGCTGAGAAAAATGCAAAAGGTAGAGGCTGTACAGTTTCAGAGAGAAGCATGAAAGTCCACAAAAGGCTATCAGTGCCATTTATGTAATATATTTAAGAATCGTTGGAAGCAAAGCCTTCTGCATTTAACTGGAACAATGAATGCTTGTTAACTGGCTCCAAGAAAATGAGCTGCAAGCAATAAGAAATACTGAAATGAAATCACAGCAGTTTCTCTGTATCTGCACACAGAAGCTGTGGCCAAGAGGCAGCCAAGACTACATCTCAAACTAGAAAGCAAACTTAGTAGCGATGTGTAAGACATTAGACATGGTTCTAGTTCTGAATTTATAAAGGAGCAGGGAGAACAGCTAAGGCTTGACACTGTATCATAGGGTTAGAGTTTTCCTGGAGAAAGGCTAGTAGAGCCCATTGGTGAAAGTGCACCCTCTGTTCAGGAGACAGTATAAAACTGTAATTGTTATGGAGAAAAGCTGATGGTTGGTACCATATGGCAGGATTGGAGTCCCTGCAGAAACAACAGGAGGCTGTTTCTGAAGCTATAGCCTCAGCTACAGTGGAGTACCCAGAATACTGTAAATTTCAGTACCATTGGTTGAGTGCAAAAGATGGTAGCAGGAGTGTAATGAAGCTGGTTTGAACATAAGAGAAAAACATTTTGTGTTAAGAACAGCAGATGTTGCACACTGAGATTTTTTATGCTGTTGCTATACAGTTTTGGTTTGATCTGATTGTAACTGAGTCCTGGTTCTATCTTGGAATAATGAGTATTTAACTGATTTTTTTTTTGTTGCAGAAATCCTTAGTTAAAAAACTGGATATTTTAAAGAGACATTTAACTTGTATGTGATAGATTTAAGACAGTGGTACTCCTAAAACTGTACTGTTCCATATCATAGTATTTATATTTTGGAGATAGAGAAGAAAGAAAAGTTTATGGCAAGTTGATAAGAAATGGAATGTGCTGGCTGGATTTTGTTATCATGACACAATCTTATTGTGCTTGGGAAGATGGAATCTCAATTAAGGAATAGCCTTCATCAGAATGGTCTGTGGGCATGTCTGTGGTACATTTTCTTGATTGCTAATTTATGTATCCAGTCTCAGATCACTTTAGTCAAAGCCATTGTAGACAGGCTAGCCTGGACTGTATAAGAGAGTAAGCTGAAATGTTCCAGGTAACCAAGCTAGTGAGCACTGCTCTTTCGTTGGTTTCTGCTTCAAAGTTCTGTCTCGATTTATGTCTTGGTTTCCTTCAATGGTAGATTGTAATCTATAACCAAATAGAAACTTTCCTTTCCTAGAAGAGAAAAAGTGCATATCAGCTAGACTTCTTCTTCCAGCACTTTCTCAATGATCTGTGTAACATAGAGCCATACATTTTATGAAGATACAGAAAACATAATTTTCAAAGGGTGATGTGCTTTAAACTCTTTTTAATTTTATTAATTACTTAAATATTCTAAAATACATTACAAAATGAAAGACTTGCTAAAGTTTTTAAATACCATTATGTTTTAAGTCTTGAGAAAAATAACCCAGTAGCAATTAGATCAGTCTTTCTGTTTTGACAGCTTAATTTTCATAGTATCCATATATCTGAGAAATATTATTGTGTCAAGCTTTGTAAAGGATTAATTAGATATATTTAATGATTTTATTTATAAATGCATCTATTTGTTTGCTTGTTTATTTAGAGATAGAAACATGGCCTTGCTAGGTAACAAAGCCTGGCCTGAACTTTGATCCTCCTGCCTCAAACTTCTATGTTCTAGAATTATAGGTGTACATAAGGATACCCACTAATTGTTTTTGCTTTATTATTTTACAGTTTGGGAGTTTTTAATCTTACTTAATTACCATTTTATACATCAGAACTTAAAATATGAGAATTTATGCTATGGTAGGAAACTCAATAAATTTAAGAAATGTTAATTTATGTAAAAATCTAAATCTACTTTAATTTTAAAAACATTTAAGGCAAATCTGTTCCTTTTGTAGAGATCCTGATCCCAATTTAAATTTCATTTACCTAAGACACATGAAAATAACATTTTCCAGTTCTACCTACTCTCAATGCTTTCACAAATTTAGAACTACTACAGGGATTCTACACAAAATTAGCAAATTCACAGTTCTATGAAGACTGAAACCACAGTTTATTCTAAGAACACTCATTGATTGGATTAATTCTCAGGTATCCTTAAATAAGGTGCCTATGGTTCATATATGTGCTTCTCAAAGGTTTTTGTTTCAGAAGCCATGGTCCCCAGGGTGTCGATAATTGGAAGTGCTGGAAGCCATAGGAGGTGGGACTTCAAGAAAGGCCCTTGAGTTACTGGAAGTATGTCCTTGAAAGAAATCATGGGCTTATAGTTTCTTTACGTTTTTTTTTTTTCTTTTTTCTTGACCATGGTGTGAACAGGTCACTCTACCACAGGCTCACCGCCATTCTTGTCCACCATGGAGTCCAGAGACTCACAATCATGGATCCATCCAGTAATCTACTGTTTTCTCCAACATTTTGAGTCAAGATAGATCTATCCTGTTTATCAAATTATATGTGGTATCAGAATGGCCAAAACATGACTAACACAAAGTCAGTTAGAAAGTAATGGGTAGGCAGGATTTCAATTTGTATGTCTTTTGTCTCAATCATGGTAGGAAAACGGTGCTCATATGTATGTTATTTAATCAATGATATTGTTTGAAATGTGATCTCAACCTTCATCGGTCTTGGCTGGTATAGATAGTGACTACAGTCACTGATGATACCATCACATATAATGAGACGTGGGACTATCAGGTAGGCCTGCGGCTTAATGTAATTTCTCAGGCTAAGTTTTACCAAATGCAGTTACTCTTTCAATGCTATTTTGAACAGCTTTCCAAACAATCAACAAACTCTTATGTTAAAAGTAGAAATTCCCACTTTCCTTTATGTTATTCAATTATGAGTGCTCTCTCTCTCTCTCTCTCTCTCTCTCTCTCTCTCTCTCTCCTCTCTCTCTTTCTCTCTTTTTGTTTTTCTGGGCCATGTTTTCATGAATAATTTCTCCTTTGTCTCTGTCACTAAGTCACAGTCAGCTTTTGTATATGAATTTGGAACTTCATCAGAGTAGAGAACTCTTAGTAGAGCACACTCCCAAGTGAGGTAGAGCTTGCTCTTCCACAGTAAGAAGAGGAGAAAATTAGGATCACTTAGGACCATTTAGAGAAATGTAGACATGGATTATATAAAACAAAGAGATAAACAAAATACTCACACAGTCCAGAGAAACAACTATAATCTCATGGAGATGGTGAGTGTTACTTCACACTCAGAAGATCTCAAACACATTGATGACAGCAACATGCTATTGGCAAAAAAACGTGGAAAAGCCAGCTATTGTGCTTTGCACATAGAAATGATCTAAACACCATAAAGCATAATGGAGGCCAGTGTTTTTAAAATGACTGTTCTAATTTACTTCACCTTATAAATCATTAATTTTGGCTCATGAGACAATGTGTGCTAAATGATGTCACTTCTCTCGTGACAGCAGTTATAAAACTGTATATGGCAACTTAAAAATAATGAATTTAAAACAACAACACAAATAATTTTAGATATCACCAGTTATAGAAATATTAATCATAGTTGATAGAAAACAAGGACAGCCTATAAGTCCATCAACAGATAAATAATCACAAACACACAAGGGTCATGTGTTTTTGCCATGAATATTATTTAGGTTTGCAAATAATCCAAATCCAAATAAGTTCATGAGATCAATGGTCCTTGAGGATATTGCTATAAATAAAATAAATCTAACACAAAGGAAAGTTTATGTGACATGCATAAAGCAGCCAAAACAGATATAGAAAATAGAATGCCAGAGACTGGGGGGATATGGGAATGTGGAAGTTTAGTGGTATGCATTTTCAGTTTGGGAAGATGAAAAATATCTATGGATAATTGATACTGAGCGTCCCATGGCAGTTTTCATTAAATACTCATCATTTTAACACTTCAAATGGATAAAACTATTGTACCTTTCATATGTCTTCACATATTCCCTCTATAAAATGTGTGTTCCATTTTACTTTTTCATCACATTTGGATCATAGACAATTGAAAAGCCTTGTGATTTCTTCATGGGACAAGACACAATTCAGGATAACTCCGTTATGCCCCCTCTGAAAGTTCTAGAACAGTGAATTTGTAGTGCACCATCATATGTGCCTGGCTGGAGATGGCTCCAGCTACGTAATGCTCACTTAATGAATACCTATGCTAATAAATAAGCTTATGTTTGAACTGTCCTGTTTCTCTGCCCTTGCCTTTTTTTCCCTCCTACCTCAATAAATCTGGTTTCACCTCTTTAATATATACTTGAAAAGGAAAGAGAAGAGGGTGATGGAAAGCATTGCAGAAAAGCACAGAGAACCTCACTGAAATGTGCAATAAACAGGAGCTTGTTGAATAATGATATGGGTCATTTCAGTGTCACACTGAATTTATCTAACAATGAATTCAAAGAGGCAGATATTCTTGTATATATAAAAAGTGATAGTCCCATTTCACCTTTTCTGAGTGTGATTTTTTCCAAAGTCCTTTGTTCAGTTCTGGGCACCATGTTTGAAAACAGGTGTGGACAGAATTCCTGAACTGAATGGGGCTGAATGTATTTGCTCAGTGCCAATTGAGTTTGACAAGCAGGAAAGTAATGTTTGCAGAGCAGAGAAAGAATATTTGAAGTCCAGAAGAGTTGATTACATAGATGACCTCAGGAACCAGGGTGAATGAGCTGGTACATATGAGATGCACCTTTCCTGTGCACTTTGGAGTCTGGAATATTGCTTTGATTGTTCTTACAAAGTGCAATCATACCCAAGGGTCTTTAAAGATTCCTATTAGGATTCATAAGGTCTTGGAGGCTGGTAAGCAATTATTGGCATCTTGTGATCATGTCCCTGACAATTCCACTACCCTGGCTCACCTGCTGAGCCTTCAGTTCCCATCAAAGCCTCAATGTTACATTTTCATGTAATCTTTTAATAACTTGCATTTGGCTGCCTTGTAAACAGTATCAAACATTATAACTTGTGTTTCAAAGGCATATAAATGGTAATACCTTTGTCCTTCTCCAGTTAAATTAAGCTAGTTTTAGTAACTTTATTAAGGGAAGGAACATTTTATGACAAGTCTTTTGATTGGATAGTATCTAATACTTTTGACATTTGGGATATAAGTTTTTAGAGACATCTGATTGCTGAAATACAGTTTGTCAACAGAAAAGTATTAACCTAGACTGTTGAAGTTCCTAGAAGATAACTTGTAAGGGAAATGAATAATCTGGAATACATTTACCTTGGTACAGCTCATTCAGCTATGTAATATTTAAACATTTTAATGGCTAAATCACAAAACACACAATGAATCTACTTTGTTCCTTTAAAGTGGTTTCTCCCAGAGCAGTGAGTGGATGTTTTAAAGGGTTATAACATTTGGTTTAAAGTAAAGAACAGCAGGTGAAAAATCTATGCTTTTCCAGAAGTAAAAATTTTAACATTATCTACTTAACGTTAATGATAAGCCAAAGTCCAATAATGTAGTCACTGATTAGATCAGATAATTCTAGCAAGATTAGGAGAAAGAGAAATTTAAAGGATCATAAGGGGGATTTGGGAAAATTTTCAAAATTTTATCTCGCTCTATCTATTCATTTAGTGTGTGGGTATGTGGGCTGCTGGGAGGTGTGAGTTCCAAGGCACATGGGGAGACCTGTGGATGTCAGGGGACAACTTCTGGGAATACATCCCACCCTTCTACCATGTAGGTCCAATAGATTTACCTCAGTTTGGCAGGCTTGAAGTCATCTTAGCTATCACACTGGCACCCACATTCTGCATTTCATATTTTACTCCAATTTTAAATCTATGTAGATTTTTTTTGTGTGTGTACATATGTTTGGGAGGAGAGTTGATATTTGTGTGTATAGATGAGCTAGAAGTGTAAGGAACCATCTATAATATTTTTAAGAAAACTTTTCTCTGTTAGATAATTAGACTATGTTGACTAGAATTATTTTTTTTTGTCTCTGTCTTCCCAGAACTGGGATTAGAAGTGGACAACATTATACATGGATGTTAACATTGGTACTGGGGACAGAATTCATATATTTATGAACTTGAACTTGACTTTATCAAATGTTCTGTCTCTACAGCCTGCCATGTACATATTTACATTTTTCTTTATATATACTAAATAAAAGAAGCACAAAGGAGCTGAGCTGGCTGGAAGAGGTTTAGACCAACTGAGTAACTCAGAAAGGACAACTCAGTAAATAGACAAATCCAAGTGGGAAATGAGTAGCAGAAGTTGGGCCCTAGGTGGATTCTCAACATCCAATCTGAATTTCCTTCAACACAGTTCCAAAGTCTTGAAAACATCAGAAAGAAAAGATGCAAAATAAGCTGAATAATGGTATATGCCTTAAATCCCAGCACTGAGTTCAAGGTCAGCCTGGGCTACTGAGTGAGTTCCAGGGCAGCCAGGGCTACACAGAAAAACTCTGTCTCAAACAAACAAACAAATGAAAAGATGCAAAATGCCAATAGTTTTTCATAAGTACAATTTTTTAACTATTAATTTGTATTTGTTTTTAAATCATAAACATTTATTGTATTAAACGTAATTTGACAGTGATTTTAAATCAAAATGAGAAAATATCTTCATTTTAAACCACCACTTCTATTATCACACATATTCATTTATAGGGATTCCTTTCCAAAATACATTACTTTAATTGTAGAAATGTTTAAAACTTGACTAGGAAAGCAACGGCAATCCAGCAAATCTTGCATATCAGTGATTCCATGGCTATCATTTCATCATGTTTGCACTTTGGTCTTTCTCCTGTATATATGTATTTGCTGTTAGGGTCCTGGAGAAGTCTCACAAAAGACAACCATCCATGAGTGCAGTCAACAAGAGCATTTATTATCTCGAGGATGATTCCAGTATACTGGGGTTGACCATCCAACACAAAGGCAAAATGGTGCCAACCTGAACAGAGCTGGTAGGATCCTTTTAAGCAGAGCCAATTGGAGGTCCTAGAGCAGTTAGGCCATTTTAGATACGATTGGCTTAAGCAAGTTGCAATCATTTTAGAACATTCTAATTGGCTAGGGCTAGTCAGGGGCTGGTCAGGGCTAGAGTTATTTCATTTTGGAGCAGGCATGTACAAGTCACAAGCTTTGTCCTTATTTGGTGATTATGTTGAGCTTGCTGACTGAGGCTCAGGCCTGGCCTGGCCTGATATTGCCTGTACCAGGCCTTCTTGTCCTTGTTTTCAGGGGTGTTAGAGACTGATTGCCCTTTGTTTATGGCTCTTTTAGAAACTGCTTGTTCAGTCTTAGGAAACTGAAATTGAGGCCCGATCTCTGAGAGAAGACTGAGCGGCCTGTCATGATATTTGCCTGACCCTTATTTGTATTTGTATGTCTGCATATATGCATGTGTATGTGTATGTGTGTGTGTATATATATATATGTATGTATGTGTGTATATATGTATATATATGTGTGTATATATTATATGTGTGTATATATATGTATATGTGTGTGTATATATATGTGTGTATATATGTGTGTGTGTATATGTGTATATATATATATATATATATATTGTTCATGTGTATACACGTGTACTTATTCATACTTTTTTGTTTTTATCTCTGTGTCTGAACATATACATATATGCATATGTATATACTTACATGAGTACATATATATATATATATACCTATGTACATATCTATATGCATACACATACACATGTATGTATGTGCATGTGTTAATATGCACATGGACATATATGATCACCTGCCAGTATTTCTAAGGCTTTGTTTCAGTACCACAAGATTCATCCATATCCTTTAGCTTTCTCTGTTTTTCTCTTCTCACATGCTGCCAAATGCATTTCTCATTTAATCAGGTTATTTAGACATTTGATCAATCATAATGTAATGCGTTTTTCTAACCAAAAGTACTTTTTTCCTTATTTCTTTCTCACTGTCTCAGCCATGTCCTACCACTCATGAGTGTTATGTGACAAAACTTTGCCTGGGAAGATGCTGCACACTGAGAGCCCATGACAGACCAAAGTATAGATACCACCAAATTCCGACTTGGTGAACCATTGCGTTTGAAATAGGAATATGTATGAAGGGGGTGCTTCCAAGACCAGAAAGAACTCAATGGCAGTTGTATTACCAAATCCCACTCAGCAAGGGTGAAAGTTCATAAAAGCTGGAAACCTAAAACACTACAGCCTTCTGGCAGCTTGACAAGTTAGAGGTTGTCTTTTCCAAGTGACTCAGTTGGTCTAAACCTCTTCCAGGTGGCATTGCTGGTCCCTATTTCTTCCAGGTAGCTCATCCACCTCAAAGTCTTTTGTATATTGGTTCCTCTGAGAGTGACTCTCAGCACTTGGCTTGTTCACTCTGGTAGTAAGGGGCATAGTGAATCTGGTCAGTTTCAGGGACTTCCTGAAGACATTTTGAGTTGTTTACCTTCCTGTTTAAGAAATTTCCCTGCAGGATAGAATGTTTTAATATTGGAGGAAATGGTTATACAACTCTCCTTCCCTTCCTCAGGCTCTAATCCTCCTTTCAGTGTCACTTTTACAATAATCACTGAGCACTGGAGGGGGAGACTATAGAGGTAAACCTATGTCTAGGAATTAGGCCACTGAGTTACAGCCAAGGTTACTTGCTCTCAAGAGCATCATGAGTGGTTATGAGTTGAAGATGATAACAGCATTTATCTGTGGGCATAAACACATGTGTTTAGAAGGCCATTTGACAGGCACATCACATCCATCTAGGAAAATGATAGGTCCAAATTAGGACCTATGACCACCCTAGCCACATGTTTTTGTCATGGCTTACAGTACCTGACATGAATTTCCTGTTATGGAACAGGCCTTAAATTCAACTGAAAGGCTGTTGGTTTTGCCTATGAAAGCCTAGCCACTATTGCACAAGCAGGCACATCTTCCCTGGCATGTCAATATTTTAGCATGTAGGGGCCACAGTAAAGCAGGAATGATGGTGATAATTTCCCACTAGCATCCTACACAGCCCCTCATGGCAGTAAAAAAGCCAGCCAGCAGGGCAGGAGTTTCTAGTTCAGTCTCAGTTTAATTTCTTCATATCCTACAGTTAAAACACGGTCTTCTGCAATAGGGTCATATTGTTTAGTTCTGGCATGCAACCAATAGCAGTAGAAATAATCTTTATGGTTTGTGAGGCCTCTGGGTCTTCCAGGGCGGACAATTCACAGGGAGGCAGTCTACTCCTGGCATTGGAATTTCTGTTCAATGACATTTTAACATCTGGAAGTGTCCTTTTTTTGCCCATGTAAAGTACCATTTGTATTTAAACTCTATAAATTTTATTTTAACAACCCATCCCCCTTGAAGGATGGAATATTTGAATATAAGCACAAACTGTTATACAACATGGAACAATATAGGCCAGACCTGATCTTGGCTATGAGCTATGAGGAAATGAGAAACACAAAGATGCTGCCTCTCAGTACACAAATTATAACTTTTAATATTATAAATATTCTACTTTTTAAAACGTCTCCTTCAGAAACATATAGTTTTCATACCATAGATCTTTGCTGTCTGAATTTTAAACCAACCAGCTGCTATGATTCCTATAGCGTTTCAACTTTTTACTATTATAACATAAACCCTATTGAAATGACTTTATAAAGCTGGAATTATGTTTCCTACTGCCTTTCTAGTTAGATTTCGATCTTGGTTCTAACAGTATAGCTAGTTCATCAAAATCCTTATATAAACCATGGTTCTAGTATTGTTTTGCTTTTGTCTGAAATTACATGATATGTATGTAGCAGAAATCTTAGATGGTCTTATTAGTAAAATCAAACCTGAGGCCAAGTATTGGGGTGAACACTGAAAGATCGGAGAGACAGAACAAGCCACAGCTAATCTCACCTGGCCAACTTCTCAGCTGTTCTTGTTTTCTCAGACTGGATGCCTCTCAGCTGAACTGCTGCTCAAAAGCCTGAAAGCTTAACTAGCCAAATGCTTAAACAGCCAAATGCTTCTAGTTTCTGGTTCTCACACCTTATATATCTTTCCTTTCTACCATCACTCCCTGGTATTAAAGGCTCACTTTCTGGGATTAAAGGCATGAGTCACCTTGCCTGGCTGTTTCCAATGTGGCCTTGAATTTACAGAGATCCGGGGGGATTTCTGCCTCTGGAATGCTAGGATTAAAGGTGTGAGTGCCACCATTTTCTAGCCTTTGTATCTAGTGGCTGTTCTTTCTCTGACCCCAGATAAGTTTATTAGGGTGCACAATATTTTGGGGAACACAATACCACCACAATGATACAATGCCATCCCTATTAAAAATCACTACTCAAATATATTCATTATTTCAAATGTGGGACTCATCTTCAGAAGAATAGTCTCATAAGATCTTATATCTATTTTGTTTCCTTATCCTATTTTGAAGTATTTGGCACAGATTTATTTTAATGTTAGTTGAGGACTTCTTTTCTCTGCTTGTGTAATACTTTGAAATGTTAACATTTTCCTCCAGGTCCCCTTATACTGTGGTGGTTTTGTAGTACTGAGTCCCAATTTCCATTGTCTTGCAGGTGTTCTTCATGAAGAAAACTAGATAGGTGGAACAAAAATAATTATCCCCTCCTACATTTTTTTGCTTAGAAAGGATAATTAAAGCAAATAAAAAGATGCCCTCAACTATCCTTCTAAATATTCTCTGGCTTTTACAAGTTTCTCTCTTTTCTCCTTCATATCTTTTTTGTTTCTTTATCCTTTATTTTTTTTCTCTGGAACCTGCAATGATGTGATAGTGTGGACTTGCATAGGATTTCACGAGCCTGTTGATCACATATATTCCCAAGTTCATTAATCTAAAACATACTGCTAGCTAAGGTTACTCTGTGGACATATGGACAGAGTAAAGACTTTAGTAGAGACTCACTGATAGAATTTTACCACAAGACTATTCTTTATCTTATTTATATAATTCAAATGAATTTCTGCATAGTGGCAGGTTTATGCACCAGAGCACAAAAAATGAAGTTCTCATTTCTTCTCTAAATAAAAGAGAAAACATGAAATCCCTCATAAATTTACTGACTTGACCATAAGTCTGGGTTTTACCTATGAAGTATTGCCATCATAAATTTTATCTTCTCTTGAAAAAATGAGATGGTCAAAAGTGATAGATGATGAAGATAACTTTTTTTGTGTGTTTTTATGTTAGCTACAAGTTAACCAAAATTCTTTAATGAAAGTAGAAACATCCACCCCACCCCTGATGTTCTCCATCCCCTCTGGCCCTTACAACTCTTCCATCTCCTTTTTCTCAGTATTCCCTGGGCTCTCATGGGAAGGATTTGATGGAGATCTCCCATTTAGACTCTCTCTCTCAGCATATTTGGCTGTGATCTCTGTATTTGTTCCCATCTCTGCCAAAGGAAAAATCCCTGATGATTACTGGATCCATCCACCCCATTTCTCCCCACATATGATTCCCCTTCTCCCATTCCCACCAACCCCTTGTCCATTCATAAAATCTATTCTATTTCCTTTTCCCAGACAGAGATCCATGTATTCCTCCACAGACCCACAGATCATTCCTCTTTACTTAGCTTCTCTGGGTTTAGGGATTATAGCTTGGTTATCATTTACTTAATGTATAATTTCCATTTATAAATGAGTATATACCATATTCGTCTTTCTAAATCTGGGTTATAACACTCAAGGTGAATTTTCTGGTTAAGTCCATTTGTCTGAAAATTTCATTATGTCATTTTTTTTTCTTAAGAGTTGAGTAATGTTCCATTGGGTAAATGTATCCCATTTTCTTTATCGATTCTTCTGTTGAAGGACATGTATGTTGTTTCTAGTTTCTGGCTATTATAAATAATGTTGCAAATTAAAATAGTTGAGCAAGTGGCCTTTCTGGTTGGATGGAGCATCTTTTGTATATATGTGAAAGAATGGTATACTGTAGTAGATTGATCCTCAAATTTCTGCAGAACCTCCATATTGCTTTCCACAGTGGCTGTAATAGTTTACTCCCCCAACAGCAATGGGAGAGTTTTCCCCTTGTTCCACATCTGTGCCAGCATGAGTTGTCACTTGTAATATTGATCTTAGCCATTCTGCCAGGTATAAGATGGAATCTAAAAGTAGTTCTGATTTGCATTTCTCTTATGGCTATGGATGTTGAACATTTCTTGGTTTCTCAGGCATTTGAGTTTCTTCTATTGAGAAATCTCTATTTAGATCTGTACTACATTTTTTATTTGGATTATTTAGTTTTTGAAAATCTACTTTCCAGAGTTCTTCGTATACTTTGGATATTTCTCTATCAGATGTGGAATTGGCAAAAATCAACTCACATTCTGAAGGCTGCCCTTTTGTCTTGATTGACAGTGTCCTTTGCCTTATAGAAGCTTTTTAACTTCATGAGTTCTTATTTATTGATGATCTTAATTATTGGTGTTATCTTCAGAAAGTCATCTCCTGTGGCAGTTTTCTCTTCTATCAAGTTTAGTGTATCTGGTTTTATTTTGAGGTATTTGATCCACTAAGACTTGAGTTGTGTGGGATGCATAGATATAGACCTAATTGCATTCTTCTACATGCAGAAATCCAGATTGACCAGAACCATTTGTTGAAGGTAGGATCTCTTTTTTTCAATCTGTATTTTTGGCTTCTTTATTAAAAATCAAGTGTCCACAGGTGTGTAGTTTTTATATATGTGTCTTCAATTCGATCTCATTGCTCAACATGTCTGCTTTTATGCCAATATCACATGGTTCTTATTACCATATCTCTGTAGTACAACTTGAAATTGGGATTGGTGAGAATTCTCTTCAGATGTTATAATTTTTAACCTTCCACTAAAAGTAGACACATTTTAACATAGATTTCCCCATGTCTCACAATATTAAACACCAATTTCATCAGGTGTTTACTAGCTATTTGCATTCTTCTTTTGAGAACATACTATTAAGTTCAATAGTCTGTTTTTAATTGGGTTTTAAATAAGTTTTTTTAATCAATTAGCTATAGTTGCATGGTCTTATCAGAGCTATAAATAGGCTGATGAAATACTGGCCTGCCAGACTAGATATGTCTTTTGAAGCAATAGCCCGTGACAATTCTGGGGTAGACAAGTTCATTTTTATTAGATTTTTGGGCCTCATCCACAGGAGGGTATTTACGCCTGATATTGTAAACCTGACAAAGGGCCCATCCATGGCTGTGGAGGTAAAAAGCTCTATGGGGGTTCTATTGTTATTTTGCTTATTGAAATATTGGCAAATTATTCTAAACCTTTATGTATATACCCATAAATCTGTTCTACTCTCAACTTTTGTGTGAGAAACTTCTGTTTGCAGTGGAATTTAATAAAGGCAGTGAGCTATAATTTATTAAAATGTTGAGAATGAATAATTGCTCATAATCATGAACTGGATATCTATATCTATGCTACCCCTCCAAGCCTCAGAGATTATCATTTAACAGGTGATGAAAAGAATATAAGAAGTAGAAGATGTGAAGGTGTGCTATACGATGCTATTTTTAGCACATGGCATGGATATTGCACTCAGAAATCATACCAGCTGTAGTTACTTGCATTAGATTTATACAAGAAAGATCCAGTCAAAATTCTAGCATGGGTGGAGGAGATTCTCAAGAGGTCCCACTCCTACCTGAGGAACTATAGGCAATGGATGGTGACTAAGATAGTGATAATTATTTTTCTTCGGAGTTATAGCTACTGAAAACTTGCTTATGCTTCAGTGTATGACTCTGCTATCAGTCACAGACAGGTAGTCCTATTTCTGCTCATTTTGTTTTCTTGTACAATTGGTTAATTTTTATTTTTAGAATAAATGAAGTTAGTAGTGCAGGTATTGAGGGAAACCACGGGAGTTGCAGGAAAGATACAGTGAGTAGATATGATCATATTTCAATTTATATAATTATAAAGCTCTCAAAGGATAAATTTAAAAATTCAAATATTTTAAAGCATCCTTGGGTGATTAGTACAAGAAAAATTATATGTTTTAGTTATCTTCTATCAAGAGCAAAACAAAAGGTGTTATGTAAGTCATAAATGTGTTTGTAGGTTTCAATGAGTCAGTCACAATGAGCATTATGTTATTAATTTCTGCCATTCACTCTTTCACACTTATATATTTAATGCATTACTAACATACAGAATCCTATTTATTTAAATGCTACAGGATTACATTCATTCTCAAATATTTATCGACGTCTACTCTAACAGTGATACTGTTCATTGTGCTTTCAAGAGGTTATTTTGTGTGCGAGTTCTCTATTTAGATCATTATACACTTGCTTCCTTTAGTGCAAATGGATTTTCTTCAGTTTTTTTATCTCCCTTTCTTCCAAAGTTGATTCTATTGGTAGCAATTTATACTTGACAATATTTTTTCAGCTTTTACATTGTTTCTTGCTTTAGGCAAAGGCAATAAAGACAGTACACGTTGAATCATCTTAAAATATAAAAGAATATCAACTCTAAACATCCGTGGCATGTAAGTAGATTGCATAAACATTTCTAATTTAAAATAGAAGTAACATACCTGAATGTACATGACTGTTTATTCATTTTGTATCCCTATAGATGAAATGTATCTATAAAGTATGTGTTCAAAGTGCAAGTATTTAGCAGTTTCTATTTTATGGTATAAGAATTTGTGGTTACTGTTATTGGACTTTGAGTATTTTTAATATCAGTAATTTTCGTGGCTATCACATTCTATTTCTGTATAACTGGTGTCTTTTTGTGGAGTATACAAATGTCTATCCATTTACTTATGTATGTTTACATATTACTAAAATAGGCATAAAACAAAACATACCATACGAAATTAAACAATTTTTTGAAGTCATTAATATTAGACACAATTAAATTTTTTCTTTAAAATTGGAAGAACTCTTTGGAGGAGAGAGCAAGAGAAAGAGAAGGAAGAAGAGGGAAAGCAAGAAAAAGAAAAAAAGAAAGAATAGAAGAGTAGGAAAGAAAAGACAATTGCCCAAATTATGACAAAATTGAGGGAGTTTTAGCATTTTTTTAAGCAGGAGTTTGGCATGTTTTTAAGCAGGAGTTTGGGCATTTGTGGACCAAACGCAAGGTCATAGTCAGTGTGTGAAGTAATATAGAAGAACAAGACTAGATATTAATGTAAGATAAAGACACATCAGACTTGTTTTGTGACTTGGAAGTTGACACTTTCGTGTAGCAATGAAGCTTTTTACCTTATCTTTTTAGGGCAGAGCAAATCCATTGATGGGAAAGGCACAACTGTCAGAGAAGTCATGACAGCAAGAGCAAAGCTCTGGCTGATCACATTTCCATCCTCATTCAGAAAGCAGAGGAGGAACACGAAATGGAGCAAGTCTCCATATTCTCAATGCCCACCCTTGGTGACATGCTTTCTCCAGAAATGCTTATAATTTTCCCAACCAGCACCACCAATTGGGACCTAGTATACAAATATATGAACCTCAGGAAAAAATAATTAATCAAACTACCAGGTTTATCCTCAAGAAAAGGTGAATGTTTCAAATTTACTTTTCTCTTGCTAAGGTCGGTATTCCAACTTTTATTTGCCTAATTGGTAAACAAATAAAAATATTGTCTGAAAAACAAATACATAAAAATAACTATGTGCCCATTATGAAGATACAATCAAAATTGTAAATCTTATTGGTATAGACAAGCAGAGAAAAAAATGACACAACATTGACCTAAGCAGTTACTTGTACATTAATGAAATGAAAATAAGAAAACAATAATAAAAGTAACATTACTAAGGAAAGATATACCAAGAAACTGATTTTTCCTGTTATAAAACAGAAATTTATGGCAAATGTGAATCTGTAATAAGAACTTCCAAAGCACAATAGGCATTGTGCTGTGGTAGGCTTATATTAATTTTAAACTACGGCAATGACAAGCTTCTTGCTAGCTAGTTCTTATATCTCAAATTAATCCATTTCTATAAATCTATACTTAGCCACATGGCTTGTGGCTTACTGGTACTCTTACATCTTGCTTCTCATGGAGGCAGCTGGCACAGTCTCCTCTGCTCTCCATTCTATTCTCATCTATCTGTTTGGATTTCCTACCTTCTTCTAAGCTGTCTTGCCATAGGCCAAACAGCTTTATTTATCAACCAATCTGAACAGCACATATTCTCAGCATACAGAAAGATATTCACATTGCGCACACAGGTACTAATAATGTCCAATCAGCTAAAATCAATACAGATAATCAATAATTGATAAGCACTCCAATTCTAAAAACAATAAGGGAACAGTATGAATGAACATTGCTATAAAATACATCTTTCATTCGAACACTTTATTATAGGAACCATTTTCATAATTCGCAATAACTATGCCCTATCTTCCAGATCAAATTTTGAGAAAGGCTATAAATGATATCATTACTTTTATTTGTGCTCACAATGAATTGTTAACATCACTGAGGTCAAAGAATGCATGATAAAAGTTTACAGACTTAACTCATTGATTTTCTATCTAACTAAGGGCAAAAAATAAATAATTTTACTCATTTAAAAGTTCTCATGTCTTCTACCTGGTGTTGCTTATTTTTCTTCCTACGACAAAACACCTACCAAAAGTAGGCCATTATTGCAGGGAAGGATGAAGAAGAGAATAGCTTCTTGATTGTGGCAGCAAGATAATGAATCTACTTGCTCACATATTGATCAATTAAGAAGAGGAGACGGCAGATGAGTTGAGCTGGGAAATTAATAACAAGACTGCTGTCATTAAACTCACTTTCTTTATCTCAGCCCTATCTCCTAAATGGTTCAGTCTCCCCGAAACAGTGTCATCAAATAAAAGCTATGGGTTCAGCACAGGAAGCTGTATGGGAAATTTGATAATTAAATTGTAGTGCCTTATTAATAACATGAATCCCAAATCCTGCTTCTATTTTCTTTGTATCCACAAGCTATTTCTTTAATATGGTTGAGACTTTGACTCTAGACTATTAGGTCCTTATATGGCTTAGGTCTCAAAACTCAGATTAGTGGCAGTGAGTGAATGGAGAAGAAAGCTAGGATGGTGTGGACTAGGTTGTCTGATGGAGAAGCTACAGGATGCCAATGCTCAGTTTGTTTATCATAAACAGTTGAACATGGAGTCACTGTTACTTCAAACAGCTGAACAAAAAAACAAGTTTATCTAATCTTGGTAGAAGAATCTCTTTATGGAAGCAGTCTTCAGGCTGTAAACATTCAGCAGAGAAAGCTATGGTGGTCTTTTTTGTGTACACACTACCAACATTTGCAATCGGACCTGAAGAAGGCATTGCTGTTCCTTTAAGCCACACAGACTAATGGGAAAGCTTTGCTAGTTTCTCATTTGTCTGAAGCTTTGGTCATTGACCTTGCTGGCTCAGGTCAAGAACTCTTCAGTGCAGGATTTCACACACTCAGCTTTTCCTCCATTCCCTACCATAGATCTGTGAATTTGCTGATCTGTGTCTTACTTTTGGTTTATTTCTCTTACTGCTATGGTAAATACTCTGACGGAGCAAATGAGGCACTGGTTTACCTTACCCCTCAGTTCAGAACATAGTCCATCATGGTGCAGAAGCCAGAGCAGCAAGAGCTTGAAGCACATGATCACATTATGTCAATAACCAGTGAATGTATGTACACCAGAGCTCAGCTCTCTTTTTCACTTTATGCAATGTTACCTACAAAGGGAATGATCTTACCCACAATTAACATGAATCAATCTACACCAACTAACACAATTAATACAATCCCTCATAGATATTCTTGATGGCCTCTCTTCCAAGTGATTCTAAGTTCTGTCAGTTTGTCAATTAACACTAACAATCACAGGTTTCTACCTGGAAAATTCTTTCATAGGCTTTCTTAATTCCTTTAGCAGTCTATTCAAATATTACCTGCTATTAAAGTTTGATAGGTATCAATATCAAACGATAATGTAATGCTGAGCTCCCTCTTTCCTTTTGCAATTGTATTTTTCTTCTAACATGTATCACTGTTCATACATCTTATTTTACATCCAAAATTTTCCTATTTTTCGGTGTCCAGGAATAAAAAATATTAATGCAGTAAAGTTTTTTCTCTCTTCTTCCTCTTTCTCTTCTACTTCCTCTTTCTCCTCTTCTTTTTCTTTTCATGTTCTCTTTCTTCTTGTTTTTCTCATTCCTCTTCTTACCTTTCCTAATTTTTTGTCTCCTCCTCCTCCTCCTCCTCCTCCTCCTCCTCCTCCTCCTCCTCCATCTTCTTCTGTGTAACTCTTGTTAGCCTGGAAATCTTGATGTAGGGCAAACTGGCTTGCAACATAGAGATATGGCTATCTTTTTTACTTCATTTTTGGGACCAAAGCATATATCACCATGACTGGCAGATTTTTTGTTTCTTTTTTTTTATTTTTCTTTTAATATGTTCTGGATTTCTTAGTGGCACCAAGACACAAAATATAGCACATTCTGTATATATATATATATATATATATATATATATATATATATATAAAATCACATTACACTGAACATACATTATACACACTACTCAATCATAAAAATAAATTGTAAGGCAGAAGAAATTTTAAATAGTCATAAAACGTCATTATATATATATATCTCAGAAGGAAAATTATTAAGCTAAATGAAGAATTTCTTTGTTGAATATAATGTGAATTAGTGTCTCCAAATAAATGAAAAAGTACATTCTATAGATGGAAAGGTTATACATAATAAAGATAAATCATTTGCAAATTGTTTTCTAAACTTTATATAATCTAATCAATGTACAAGCAAATGCAAGCAACTTCTTGGTAGCTATAAAAAAAACTGTTTCAGTTCATGCACCATTTTATTTTAAAAGTCTCAAGGATAACAGAAAAATATGCTGATAATGCAATATCTTGAGATGTATGAAAGTTATGAATATCCCATGACCCTAGAAACAAAATAACTTTCACGACATTCTGAGTTCATTACCCAAGCACTAAAACTCAGGAAGTTGAGAGTACTTTCAAAGTTTCTCCAGCCATTGTGCCAGGGCCCACATGAAGTATAGTGTCCATCTGTCCAGGGATATTTCCAAAGACTCTCCCTCGGCTGTCCTTGCTGATTGTCTATGTATAATAGTTTTGTCATATGAAACTTGAATACAACAATGTTCTTTTTTATTAAACCAGATTTATGTAGTTTTGAAAACATTATGTAGTCAACAATGTTCTTCCAGAACTAACATAAATGAAACCTCAAATTCATATTGATTAAAATGACATCAAGTATGATACAACATATGTAATGTTAAAAGAATATTAGGGAGCACATATGTAATTTATTAAATGTCAATTAGGGATTATTTGAAATAAGTGATACATGGGGAGAAACTGTTGAGGAAAATAATGAGCCTAGTATATTGTCATATTTTTATGGAAGCAAATATGTGATAGAATACAACATTAGTCCCTTAAATATGCCCATTTCCTAATTTCTGGAATTTGTGAATATTTCACTATGTATTCAAAGGGAAATTAGTTTACAATTGTGATTAAGTTAAGGTCTTGAGATGTTAATTTATTATAGTAGAGATATTTTGATGGTTATCACTAAATATCAACTTAACGCATCCTAGAATTACTTGGTAAGAGGTAAAGACCTCTCTAGCATTCTGCTTCTTCCTATTCCCCTGGGGTCTTCATTCATCATGGTATCTCCCTCTCCATTCTCCCACACTGCTCTGATCCAGCTGGGACCTCCCTCTTCCCTAAGCTCTCTTTCCCCTGACCCTTGCCCTCCATTACCCCAACCCCCACCCCCAGTTTGCTCATGTAGATCTCATCATCTATTTCTCTGTCGTTGGGTGATCCCTGTGTCTTTCTTAGGGTCCTCTTTACTAGGTAGCCTCCCTGGAGTTGTGAGTTGCCCTCTGCTTATCCTTTGCTTTACATCTAGTATCCACTGATAATGACAACATAAGTGAGAACATGTTTGTCTTTCTGAGGATGGGTTACCTCACTCAGAATGATTTTTTCTAGTTCCATCCATTTGCCCTCAAACCTCATGATGTCATTGTTTTTCTCTGGTGAGTAGGAATTCATACCTCCTCTGTAGACTACTGGTAATGGTCAAGAGAGTGCCTGAGCTGACCTGCTCTGGTGATTGGATGGCTGAACACCCTGGCTGTCATGATAGAACTCTCATCCAGTGTCTGATGGAAGTGGATGCGGAGATCCATGGCCAAGCCGCAGGTAGAGCTCAATCGGCAAGAGAGAGGAAAGACTGTGTGAGTGAGAGATGTTGAGACCATGGTTGGAAGAAGCACAGGGACAAATAGCCAAACTAGTAGAAACACATAAACTGTGAACCAATGGAGGAGGAACCTCCATGGAACTGGACCAGGCCCTCTGTATATGTGAGACAGTTGATTAGCTTGAACTATTTGGGAGGCTCCCAGGCAGTGGGACTGGAAACTGTCCTTGGTGCATGAGCTGGCTTTTTGGAGCCTTTGGCCTATGCTGAGACACTTTGCTCAGCGTTGGTGTAGGGAGGAAGGTACTGGACCTGCCTTGGCTGAGTCTGCCAGGCTGGATTGACTCCCCAGGGCAGACCTTGCCTTGGAGGAGGTGGGAGTGGGGGGTGGACTGGTGGGAGGAGGGAGGGCAGGGGAGTCCATTGCTGATATGTGAAATTAAGTTAATTATAAAATAAAAATACTATACAAAAAAAGAGTGTTTCTCTACCTTGGTTGGTCTTTGGGCACATTTTTGGGGGATTGTCTTAAATGAGTTAATTCATGGGTGAAAACCCAGTGCACTATGGGCAGCATCCCTCTTAGGCTGTAGGTTGTGATCTGTATAAGAGTGCTGATATCAAGGCTGTGCAAGGTGTCTCACCATAGGTAGTGGCCTCCAAAAAGCCATTTCATGTATCAGGGATGGATTCTGATCTCACTGTCGTGGCCCCCTTAAGCAGATCAAGCTACACAACTGTCTCGCTTATGCAGAGGGCCTAGTCCATTCCCGTGGAGGCTCCACAGCTGTTGATCTAAAGTTTGTAAGTCCCACCAGTTTGGTTTGGTTGTCTCTGTAGCTTTCCCCATCATGATCTTGATGCTTCTTGCTCAAAGAATCCCTCTTCCTCTCTTCGACTGGACTCCTGGAGCTCAGCCTGGTACTTGGCTGTGGATCTCTGCATCTGCTTCTATCAGTTACTGAATGAAGGCTCTAAGATGACAGGTGTGGTGATATTTTAACTGTGTACCCCAATAAAGTTTATCTGAGGATCAGAGGGAAAAAGCCAGTAAAAATAGAGGTTAGGCATTGGTAGTACATGCCTTTAATTCTATCACTTGAAGTCAGAGATCCTTCTGGATCTCTGTGAGTTCAAGGCCATAGTTGGAACAGAACCAGGTCTGGTGGTACATATCTTTAATCCCAGCACTAACCCTAAAGGTCTGGAGGTCTCTACAGACAGACAAGAAGTGACAGAGCTAGGCAGGAAGAAGAAATGATGTAGCTGGGTAGAGAGAGGAAATATGATGGCAAAACAGAATGACTACAGGTGTAGGTATACAGGAAATAAGTCTCTTTGTATCTCCAAGTGGTGAGAACTTGACTGGCATCTTTCTGTTTTTCTGATGTCTGGGTTTTAACCCCAATATCTGGCTCTGGGTTTTGTTTGTTTGTTTGTTTGTTTAATTAATAAGACTATTTAGCAATTCGTCTTAGAGTTGGGGTATTCACCCGCTTGATTACTGGGGTAAGCCATTTCAGGCACCCTCTTCACTATTGCTAATAATCTAAGCAGGGATTATCCTTGGGCATTCCTGGAAACTTCCCTAGCACTCAGTTTCTCCCTATCCCCATGATGTCTCTCCACCAATCATGGCAACCTTGATGCAGAGGGAGGAGCTTGGACCTGCCTCTACTGAGAGTACCAGGCTCTGTTAACTCCCCATGGGAGGCCATACTTTGTTGGAAGAGAAAATGGGGGGGTGGGGGTAGGAAAAGGGGAAAAGGCTGGAGGGGCGGGGGGAGGGAAGAAAGGGGGATCTGTGATTGCTATGTAAAATGAATTTAAAAAACTCCTTAATAAAAAAAGAGTAGAGATGTCAAGCTGAGCATGAACAAGGAAGCAAATAATTATGAATTAATTCATTTCTCTCTGTTTTTTACTACATATGTGATGGGACAGCTGTCTCTAGCTCCTGCTGCCGTGACTTCTCTAAAGTGATGGACTGCAACCTGAAATGTTAACTGAAATAAGCTGTTTTCACTCTAAATTTGAGAAATCATTCTGAAAAAAGTGTTTTGATTTAGAATTTGCGAATATTCCCTGATTCCTCAGCTATGTAGTGTTTTGAATGCTGCAAATCTCCCTAGTAGACAGACAAAATACATCATCCCCAAATATACTTTCTCCCAACACCCATATCTACAGTGGCATGCTTTCCAATTTACAGACAACACAGCAGCTACATGTGCTGCTGTAGCCTCCCATTTATGGTAATAGTGATGGCTCCTTGCTAGAATTTTCCAGAAGACAATTTATCTACTTCTGGAACATGTATATAGACAGTAAACAGATACATGATATGTGTGAAATTAAGTATTATGCATGTGGAGAGATAGTGGTAAAGAATGCATGCATACTTCCTGTGCTAATGCAATTTGCCCCTTGGGAATTCAGTGTTAACATATAAATGTATTCATATAAATTTAGCCTAAATGAATTACTGTGCCATTTACAGAGGAACTGTGCCAGTGATTCATGATTATATGGCTGTACTTAAGCAGTGTCTGATGACAAATATTTACCAGAAAGGCTCTCTATCAAACAAATGAAAAAAATTTAAAGAAGGTATAGAATTAAGTGATATTTTTAATCAGTCAGTGTTATTTTTCTAAATGGTTCTCTGTAACATATCTTCAAGGGAAAATACCACAGAGAGGCAATATTTAGTACATATATTTCAGGTTTTCAAAATATTATCTATGTCATTATGAGTAAGCAACATTTTCCAAATACTCATAATTAAATAGAGAACCATTATAGAATAATGAATATATTTAATTAAATATGTCAAATTTATTCAGGAGCAAAATTTTGCTTTATGAATTGGAAACGCTGTTTTACTCAATAAAGATGCAGTATGGGCATTTCAAGTACAGAAGATTGTTCAGTTTAATACAGAAGAAATAACCCATTAACATGATTTTTATATAAATTATTCCCACAGGAAATCCCATAAAACTTGTATCTTCTATTTTTAATAATATATGGATTTCATCTAGGGATCAAATAAAGATTAACTGAAATGGAAGAACCAAGTTTAGGACTGTAACAGAAACATTATTTAATTAAAATCGGAATCTCTTGATGTCCTTAAAGTGACACCATAAAGAAATATCAGTAGGGAAATAGTCAAAATTAATTAAGCATAAGAGTGAATATAGGCCACATATACCTTTGCTAAAATAAGCTCCATGTTTAGCACAACAACAAATTCAAGAATTTTGTTTCATGTGGATAAGATAGGCATTTCATATTGGTGTAAATAGTATAAATTTACACACTGAACCACATCAATTTTTTTAAATTTGTGCATAGTTATTTCAATAATGGACCCAGAAGTCTTAAACCAACATATTTTCCATAATTATCCACATAGTTTACACCAAGGGACACTTGAGGATTAGAAAATACATAAATTAATTTTCAAGTGTTATTTCTCAAACTCTGGACCAACATGAGGTTATGTGAAAGTATGTGCCCTTCAAAATTTTCTACAATAGACTCTAATTAAGTATGTTAATCCATGCTTGACATTGAGGAAAATGATTTTTTCATTTGTCAGGCTTATAAAATTTTGAAAGTTTTTGAGGTTGCTCTATTTTACTGATCAATGGAAAATATAATGTTGCTAAAACTGTAAGAAATTTATAAACAATGTGAATAAAGGAGCAATTGAAAAGTTTCATGTGTGTCTGCAGATAATAGATGTCCTCTCCCTATTCTTCCTTTTCTTTTGAGATCAGTTCTCAAGACAATGTAGAGATCAATAGATTGTGGAGTGCCCAGTACCCATAGAAACATCTTCAACATTGCTCCAATGTCTTTGACTCAGGGAACATCACAGAAGAGAAAGAAGAAAAATTATTAAGAGCTCAGAATACCAGGAAGTTGACTGTGAAGCTCCTTTTCTTAGAAATGACTTCATAAGCAAGACTTTAACATTAGCAAGAGTTATGCTCACACTGAAGACAGGAGATCTCTTAGGATCTTAGGCCTAGACAAAGAATTAGAGCCAACTAATGACTGCTTAGAAGGGAGAAGTAGCATTTCCCAGGGATGAATCTCCTGGATAGTTATCCAATGCAAAACTGTCAGCACTGAAATCATGTACAAATAGACAACAAAACAGACTCAGCAAGTTATATTTATATATTTTACATATATGTGTACATATACACATTCATATTCAACACACACATTATATATATAATTTATATTTGCATAAAATAACTATATATATAATCAAATGAAAAGAGGCTATCAATTTGAGAATGAGGGCACATGGAATGGATTAGACTAAGAAGACTAGTGAGGGTCTGAAGAAAGGAAAAGGATGGCTAGAAATAACATAATGATCTTTTAATTTAAAATACTATGATTAAATTTTTTAAAGTTTTGACCACAGAGGTATAAGAAACACACTGATTTCAACTTCTGTGTGACTTCTAAACAACAACTATTTACAACTGATGGACAATGGGATCATAAACTCAGTAAATAGTTGGTATTCTGTTGGAGTTTTTATAGTATATCTACAAACACACACACACATATATATATATGTATATACAGAATCATATATTCTTTCATAGTACCTTTTTCAGCACTAAAAGACATGTGTATTTATGTCTATCTTCTTTGAAAAAAATCACAATTATCAAAAAAATAATCAAAATCTTAAATTGTCTGCAATTAGTCATTTACACAATAATCCATATTGACTCTTCTGAGTCTATATTTAGTATAGAGTAAGTAATACACCTTGTATCAATGATTAAATATTTTCATATATTACAGATATAGTATATAATATATATATGTATATGTATATATGTATATTTCCTAAGAACCTAAAGAACATGGTCATACATATAAAAGAGCTTTCAGTCTGTAAGAACATGTAATAAGCATACAGATCATTTCTCTTTTGATGCTCGGCACAGTGTAACTGCACCAAAAGTTCAAACTTCAACTTTATCGCCATGTCTCCATGCCCCCTTTGAAGACTCCTTAAGGCAGTTGTATTCTTTCATCATGCCACATATTCATTCCCTACTCTACATTATAGACACACTTCTATGGTTGTCTATTGAAACCTTCCTCATTCAGGTCTCATTTTCTTGAATCTATTTATTTATTTTCTTTTCCCATCCTACATCAGCAGTTAACATCTGTAATTCTGTCACCACTTCTGATTCTGTTATATAAATGATCCTCTATGATTACTCACTTCACTACTTCATTGGCACTTACTGACATGTTTTCTGCAGACACTGACATTAAAATTACAGACCTCTGGGTTAATTTTAAGAATTTCTCTACATTAAGCATTTCATTAAATCCTTGGGCATTAAAAACAATTCATGTTATTGTAACACAAATTTCTATGTCTAAACCAGGATATAAGAAATACTCACTTAAAATCTCCATGTGGATGGTTTCTAAGTAGTATTGGTTAGTGGCTTGTGATAACTTCTGTCATTAATGAAGGAACCAAGTAATGAGATTTACATCTACATAGGGTCTTACTTTCGTGGTAAGACGGAAAGCTTTGAATGGCTTCTTTTACTTTTTGTTGGATAAAGCAAAAGTTGTGACCTCTTGAAAAGCTTTATCATTTTGATATCTGACTGATGCTCTACTCATCACTTACAGTAGCCTCATCATGCTGGTCTTACCATTCAGGCTTGTAAAATGTCTATGTTTTGAATATGAAAAACTATTTCATTGAAAATTTTCAGATTAATAGCAAAGAGACAAAAATGTAACACAAATCTTAAAATTTCTTATTAATTAAAAAATAAGGAGCCAGATATTGGGGTGAAAACCTGAGAGATCCGAGGAATAGGAAAAGCCAAAAGCCAATCTCACCTCACTGACATCTCAGCTTCCAAAGAGACCTACTTCCTGTATATCCACACCTATATGCCTTTCTATTATGCTATATCATTTGTTCTCTCCTTCCAGCTATATCACTTCCTCTTCCTGCCAAGTTCTATCACTTCCTGTCTGTCTGTACCGACCTCCAGACTTCCATGGTTAACTAGTGTTGGAATTTAAGGCATGTACCCCCATGCCTGGCTCTGTTCCCAGTCTGGCCTTGAAATCACAGAGATCCAGTCAGATCCCTGCATTCTGAGTGATAGGATTAAAGGCATGTGTTATCATTGCCTGACTTCTATGTTTAATATAGTGGCTAACTTTTTCCTCTGATACTCAGATAAATTTTATTGGGGGACACAGATAAAATGTCACCACACAGAAATTACTAATTGTTGTCCCCAGTTATGTGTATGTGTGTGTGTCCTATTTTTACTTCCTTTCTACTTTTAAGAATCACCAAACGTCAGTCTATTAATCAAATTAAACATAATTAGATGCATAGTCAATGAAATTTACTGGTGTACTAGACACATGGGAATTGATATTTAGTATTCTAAATATTTCGTTCTGATTCAAAGTAAGGGTAGTGTAGATTAAACACAGAAATAAAATGCTAAAAACATTTCACTTGGGAAGCACATCATCATATTCATAAGTCTACCTAAGCTTTGATGTATTTGATATTCTCTGGACATATTTTAAAATTTCAACTCTATGTTAACAGTAAAAAGGTATTCATAGCAACACGATTAAAAATCTTATCACTTTTTTTAATCACTCAACTTCTGAAAATATATTTAAGAGTCATATTATGAATACATTTATAGATATTTTAATTCATCCAATGTTGATTTCTAAAACACTTGATTTTTAAGACTGAGATTCTATTAAACTTGTTATGCATAAATCTACAGTGATTCAATGACATTTGATTATTAACTGTGTAGAAAACTAAAGACTTTTTAAGGTTAAGAGTTATATATTGAATTTAATTAAAAATAACAGTAAAGGATTGCGGATTTAGCTCAGTGGTAGAGTGCTTGTCTAGCAAGCACAAGGCCCTGGGTTCGATCCTCAGCTCAAAAAAAAAAATATAACAGTAAGGAAGTATAGATCATTGTATGGTCCTTATCACATTGTATAATTAAATAGCTTAAGGTTAATAGTACAAAAATCAATGTATTCACATCTCCAAAACATTATAGCAAAAATATTATTGTATCTTTTCAAGCTTCATGTACAATCATATATTGATATCTATGTTAAAATGCATATATTTTGACATTGACAAGATTTGTTAATAGTAATATTTAAGAACTACCAAACCACAAAGTACTTAAAATTATATTAGCTAGAAAGAGTTAGCTGAAAATTCACAAATACAATAACTATGTAATTCACAACCACAGTAAGTCTGTGCTTTTAAATTCTGAGCTATAACGTGTTAAATAAGGTAAATTCTCAGGTTATTTTCCACCATTCACACATTAATCAATACAATAGGACAATCTTGTGTAGAGCATAAAGCATTCTAGTGTATTATTTGTTTATATTGTTTTGGGGTACATTTCATTCCTAAGCATGTGTTTGCCCATGCCTGTAATTGGAACTTTCATAATTATATTTCCTTGTGCCCAGTGTGCATGTGGTCAGACTATGTGAATATATTTGCAACTCTTGCTCCTTAAGAAGTTATCACCTACTTTCTTCATATGAAAACATAAAATACAGGTATTTGAAAAGAAATTCAATGTTTAAAAATTGTCCTTGTTTGATTGTCACTTAATGCATAAAAATGGGATTTG
The DNA here is from genome assembly GCA_902168405.1 of Peromyscus aztecus. Taxonomy (NCBI): domain Eukaryota; kingdom Metazoa; phylum Chordata; class Mammalia; order Rodentia; family Cricetidae; genus Peromyscus; species Peromyscus aztecus. The sequence continues at coordinate 46,109 of CABHPQ010173585.1, forward strand.
AGAAGAATTGGAAAAATTACAAATAAAAAATATTGTGTTAGATTTTTATTCTATCCAGTTTTCTTCTTATGAAATATTAGTTAGTTTTTAAACCTATTTTTACACAAAAAAGCATATGCAAAATATTATAATCTAATGATAGTAAATTTTGATAAATGACTTTATAAGCAATAGAATCAGTAAATGACCATGTATGTTTTAAGATCAGCATGAAGAGAGAAGTCATGTGAACATTTTTAGCATCCCTACAATCTAAAATCTGAGGATAATAATCTTGTCATCATTGTCAGGGCAACCTCTAACACATTTCTATGTTTTCATAAAGTTAATCCTTCCTGCATATTCTTCACCACTGGATGAATGTAATTCATGTGATTTTTGAGATTCACTGTTGTTATATTATCTACAGCCTTCCCCTCTCATTATTTGTTAGTATTCTAGTGAATGTATATATCTTAATGCACCTATGTGCTATTTGACTTTCAGTTGTCTTATTTCTAGTTTTGACTACTGAACAATCTATGACGATAATATGCTATTAACAGTTTTGTGAATGTTTGTGTGTTTGTGTGAGTGTGTGTGTGTGTGTGTGTGTGTGTGTGTGTGTGTGTGTGTGTGAGAGAGAGACTGTGCAGTGTACCATAGAGGAGATCATTTTAACCTTTTTGAGCACCTCTAAAATTTTCATAAAGAGACACATTCTGACATCCCACAAGTATTTTATGATAGTTCAAGTTTTTCTATCATCTCCACGACATTTGCTATTGTAAAGCTTTCCAACTGTAGACACTCAGAAGTTTTGGATATCTGTGAGAAGTGTTTCCCACTTGTCTGTATTTGCATTTTCCTCTGTACTCATAATGTTCCCCGTGATCAGTAAAATCACTGTGGGGAAAATGATAAGTAAACATCCTGTCTTGTAGCTCTATTCCATTGTCACATTTCTTGTGAAATAATGTTGATGCTTTGTTTTTTTCAAACCACTTTTTCTGTTTCTAATGAGATTGTGATTCATTTCCTTTTATACTCATTTATGCTGAATCTTATTTATTTTAACAACATTTTAATTTACTTTCAATGCAATCATAAATATTAATGCACTTTATCACAACATATTTGTAAATCTATGGTATTGATCTGTTTCTGTATTTTTCATATGTATGTATGGCAAAGCTGACTATTCCAATAGTAATTAAAATAATCATATTGAATTAATATCAAGTCTTTTAAACTTTAAAATAAACATGAGGCATTTATGCTAAGAATAACATTGGTATTATCTGTTGATATTATTAAACATATTTTTGGACATTGAAATATCATATGTTGAGACTACTCTCATATCTCACTCATCTCATTTTAATTAGTTTTGTTTTATCACCTAAAGAATTCTACTTCTACTATTATGTCATATGTACATTGCACGATGTTGTGGCTAGAGTTTTCCTGCCTGGTCCACAGTCAGGATAAATCTCTCTAACCGGCCAGTCCTGCAGCAGCTCAGACCCAACCAAGTAAGCACACAGAGACTTATATTGTTTAAACTGTTTGGCCTAATGGCTCAGGCTTCTAGCTATCTAGTTCTTACATCTTAAATTAATGTATTTCTATAAATCTATACCTTGCCATGTGGCTTGTGGCTTACCGGCATCTTCACATGCTGCTTGTCATGGCGGCAGCTGGCAGTGTTTCTACCTCAGCCCTTCACTTCCCAGAATTCTTCTCCTCCTTGTCCTGCCTATACTTCCTGCCTGGCCACTGGCCAATCAGTGTTTTATTTATTGACCAATCAGAGCAATTTGACATACAGACCATCCCACAGCAGTATGTTTCTTTTGGGAATTGGCATAGTTTGATTAATATTGCTGTCTCTGACCATCTTTATGCAAATGACAAAAATAATAAAAAATACAATTTTGTTATACATATATGTATATATATTATTTTATTTATCTGTTCCTCTATTTGAGGGTATGTATGTTGGTTTTGTTACAGCAATTATAAATAGTGCTGCAATAAACACTTGTGTGCAAGTATCTTCATAGTATATTGACCTGAAATCCTTTAAAAAAATCTTCAGGAGTGATACAGTTAGGCTATATGGTGGATATATTTTACTGTTTTGAGAAATTTCCATACTGATTTTCACAGTTGCTGGACTAATTCACACCCCACTAATAGTGTATGAGAACTCCCTTTCCTCGGCATTCTCACCAGCGTTTGACCGACACTCTAACTGAATAATAGTACAGATTCTACTTGCATTTCTGTGTTTGACAGTAAGGTTGAACAGCTTTTAATGTCGTGATTATATCTTGTGAGCATTATCTCTTTATTACTCTATTTATTGCTTGCTTGTTTGGTAGCTTGTTGTTTAGTTTGTCATGTTCATTTTGTAACATAGATCATTTGTCATCTGGTAAGGATTTTCTCTTGTTATGTAGGCTCTCCCTTCACATATTTCTTTGGTTTTGCAGATGGATTCTCTTTATTTTTGCTTTTTATTCTTCTTGTTTGGGTTACTTATTTTTAAAATTTTTTACATTTTTATTTATTTATTTATGTTTGAAATTATCCAGGAATTAATAAAACATTTACTTACAAAGATAATCCTTATTTCTACTCTTTTATGTTACACTTAATAGTGTATATGTAATAATAAAAAAACTACAAGATTAAATTAAAAATGGCATCTTATCTAGTATCTCCCAAATGTTATAAATTTCTGTCATTAATTTATCATAATGTAATGTTACAATTTACATCTAATTTTTTTTGTTCGTTGTTCTCAAACAATACATTCCGACAACAACCTCCCTTCCTTCCCCTCCTCTCACAACTCCCCACCTCCTCTGTCCCTAAATCCACTGCTCCTCCGTTTCCCTTCAGAAAAGAGCAAGCCTCCCAGTGATATCAACTGAACACAGCGTAACAAGGTGCAATAAGGTTAGGCATAAACCCTCATATCAAAGCTGGATGAAGCAACCTAGCAGGAGAAAAGCAGGCAAAGGAGTCAGAGACACCCCCATTTCCCACAGTTAGGAATCCAATAAACACCCCAAGCTATAAAAATCCCACAGCATGTATGCAGAAAGCCTAGGCAGCCCCATGCAAGCTTCATGGTTGCCACTTCAGTCTCTACAAGCCTCTATGCACTTGTTTAGTTGATTCTCTGAGGCTTATTTAGTGTCCTCAACCTTTCTGGCTCCTATAATCCTCCCTCTCCTGTTCTGAAGGGTTCCCTGAGTTCCCCGTAATATTTAGCTGTGGGTCTCTGTATCTACTCCCATCAGCTGCTGAAGGAAACCTCTTTGATGATGATTGGGTTAGGCACCTATCTATGAGTATAGCAGAATATCATTAGAAATAATTCCTTTTGATTTTTTTTTTGTCAGTCTTGTTTGATTCTAAGCTAGGTTTCTAAAACACATAGGTTCTGGATTCTAGCTCTCCTAGCAGTGTCTGTCATAGTTCCCTCTAGTGGATTGTCTCATTAGACCAGTCATTGATTGGCAACTCCCACAAGCTCTGAACCACTATTTCCCCATAGCATCTAGCAGGAAGGACAGGTTGTGGGTCCTAGGTAGGTTTTGTGGTTTGGTTGGTATCCCATTCCCATTACTGGTAGCCAAGTCTGTTTACAGAAGATGTCCTGGTCAGGCTCCATATACCCCATTACTAGGAGTCCTCACTAGAGTCCTCGTAAGTTCCAAGAAGTCTCTACTGTACTAGGTTTCCACATAACCCCCAAAATGTCTACCTATTCCAGTTATCTCTCCCCAAACTCTATTCCTCTGTCCCTTTCTCCTCCATCTGGTTCCCATTGTTATTATACTCACCTGCCCCTGGTCCACCAATAGAATCTATTCTATTTCCCCTTTCCAGGGAGATCCATGCATCCTCCCTAGACTTCACTTCTTTATCTAACTTCCCTGGGGCTGTGGATTATAGTGTGATTTTCCTGTTTACATTTGCATCTATATGTGGGCATGAGTGTAGTATGAATCTTTAGAAGGTCTTATTAATAAAAACAAACCTGAGCCAGGTATTTGGGTGAAATGCTGGATAGTCAGAGAGACAGAACAAGCCACAGCTCTCTCACCTCGCCAGATCCTCAGCTGGTCTTACTTCCTCAGACCAGAAGCCTCTATGTCCTCATATCAAAATGACTCTCAGCTGAACTGCTGCTAGAAGCCTGAATGCTTAACCAGGCCAAATGCTTCTCCAGGCCAAATGCTTCTCCAGGCCAAATGCCTCGAGTTTCTGGTCCTCACGCCTTATATACCTTTCTGCTTTCTACCACCACTCCCTGGTATTGAAGGCTTGCTTTCTGGGATTAAAGGAGTGTGTCACCACGCCTGGCCATTTCCAATGTGGCCATGAACTCACAGAGATCCAGAGGGATTTCTGTCTCTGGAATGCTAGGATTAAAGGCGTGTGCTACCACTGCCTAACCTCTGGTTAATATTGTGGCTGTTCCGTCTCTGACCCCAGATAAGTTTATTAAGGTACACAATATTTTGGGGAACACAATACCACCACACATGAGCACTTAGTGTAGGTACACTGGGAGACCTCCAAAGAGCTTCAGGTCCCTTGAAACTGGAGTTACTGGTATTTGTGAGATGCCCAATTTGATACTGGGAAATAATTCCTTTGAAAGTATCTCCAGTTCCAATGTGTTCAAGACTACTTCCTACTTTCTCTTCTATCAGGTTCAGAGTAACTGGATTTATGTTGAGGTCTTTGATCCACTTGGACTTAAGTTTTGTGTATGGTGACAGATATGGATCTATTTGCAATCTTCTACATGTTGAAATCAAGTTATGCCAGCACCATTTGTTGAAGATGTTTTCTTTTTTTTCTGTTGTAAAATTTTGGCTTCTTTGTCAAAAATTATGTGTTCATATGTGTGTGGATTAATGTCAGGGTCTTCAATTCGATTGCATTCATCCACATGTTGGTTTTTATGCCAATACCAAGCTGTTTTTATTACTGTAGCTCTATAGTAGAGCTTGAAGTCAGGGGTTGTGATGCCTCAAGAGGTTGCTTTATTGTGCAGAATTCTTTTAGCTATCCTGGGTTTTTTGCTTTTCCCTATGAGGTTGAGTATTGTTCTTTCCACATCTGTGAAGAATTGTGTTGTTATTTTGATGGGGGATTGCATTGAATCTGTAGACTGCTTTTGGTAAGATTGCCATTTTTACTATGTTAATCCTACCTATCCCTGAGCATGGGAGATCTTTCCATCATCCTGAGTGAGGTAAACCCAGACTCAGAAGGACAAACATGGTATGTACTCACTCATAAGTGGATACTAGATGTAAAGCAAAGGATAACCAGACTGCAACCCACAGCTCCAGGGAGGCTAGCTAGTAAGGAGGACCCTGGGAAGGACACATGTATTGCCCAGTGATGGAGAAATGGATGAGCTCTACATGAGCAAACTGGAGAGGGGGGGTGGGTAATGGAAGGCAAGGTACAGGGAATGAGAGATTAGGGGAATGAGAGGTTCTAGCTGAAACAGGAACAGAGTGGGAGAGCAAGGAAAGATATACCGTGATAAATGGAGAAACCATGGGAATAGGGAGAAGCAGAGTGCTAGGGGAGTTCCCAGGAATCCACAAGGATGATTCCACCATAGACTACTGGCAATAGTCGAGAGAGTGCCTGAGCTGGCCTACTCTGGTGATCAGATGGCTGAATACCATAACTGTCCTCATAGAACCCTCATCCAGTGACTGATGGAAGCAGATGCAGAGATCCACGACCAGGTCCCAGGCAGAGCTCCAGGAGTCCAATTGATGAAAGAGAGAGGAGGGATTCTATGAGCAAGAGATATCAAGACCATGATTGGAAAAAGTACAGAGACAACTAACCAAACTAGTGGAAACACATGAACTGTGGACCAATAGCTGAGGAGCCCCCATGGTACTGGACTAGGCCCTCTGGATAGGCAAGAGAGTTGTTTAGCTTGGACTGTTTATGGGGACCTTAGGCAGTGGGATCGGGACCTGTCCCTAGTGCATGAGCCGGCTTTTTGGAGCCTAGTGTCTATGGTGAGACACTTTGTGCAGCCTTGGTGCAGGGAGGAGGGACTTTGACCTGCCTCAACTGAATGTATCAGACTGTGCTGACTCCCCTTGGGAGACTTTGCCTTGGAGGAGATGGGATTGGGGTACGGGGTTGTAGGGGAAGGCTCAGATTCAGGAGAAGGGAGGACAGTGGAATCTGTGGTTGGTATGTAAAATAAATAGAAAATCTCTTAATTAAAAAAAAACAGTACCTTGTGTACTCTTAACTGCTGAGCCATCTCTCCAGCCTAAACATTTGAATCTTTTTATTTAATAAAGTCCCATTTTTTGATTATTAGTATTATTTCCCGAATGTATAGAGTCCTTATTCAGAAAGTCCTTGCCTCTGATGCCAACAATGAGAATTGTATCATAGCTATGTTCATTGTAGCATCAGAGTTATGTTTTTCCTTTGGTCCTTGAGCAGGTATGCATTTACTTTGGTTTGGATTTGTATTTCCTTACTGGATAATAATCTTGTGTATGCTTTTCTGCTCTTATTTTCACATGCACATACACTTTTAATTTTTTAAACTATCCATTGGACTCTATTTCATAGTTTTGGGGTATATTAAAATATCCTTCCTGGAATCATACATACTCACAGGGTAAATTACTTAAATGTCTATTATGATTGACACAACTCAAGTCTCAATTTAAATATTAAGTGATTAAAATGACCATAGTAGGTTGAATGAGACTGTCCCCTATAGGCTTATGTTTTTGAACACTTGGTCCCCAGTTTGTGGCATTATTTAGGGAGATTCAAAAGGACCAGCACTGTTGGAGGAAGTATGTCACTAATGAGAGACTTTGAAAGGTTAAAGACCTACACAATCTCCAGTTTGCTCTTTTACTTCCTACTTGCAGTTCAAGATGTAAGCACCTGCCTTCTGCCCCAGGAACAACAGGGGCCCGTATCAAAATTAAGGGATAGCAGTCATATTACAAAGGGTACATAGTGTATCATTGTTCTGTAATAAGTGGGAAAGACAACAGTTTTGGTTGTCATTTGGTGACAATGGATACTGATTGATTAAAAGAAGGAAATGTAAATTTGTGGTACTTCTCTTCATCTGTACATTTGCATAATTTCACAACTTGCCCTTAAAAATGTGGTTAGTTTAGTCTTTTTATTTAAGCAGTCATAAGTCTGCCTAAAGAGTAAACATTTGGTCTATAAGAAAAGATATAATAAAGACAGCCAATGTTACTGGTTTTAAATACAAAATTAAATATCCTTTATTTTTTGACAGTGAGCCACAATGTAGACAGAGGTAGGATGATATTTGATTTAATAGATGTCTTTGCTTAAGTTACTGTACTGTACTTTCAATTTGAAGATTAAAATCAGGAAAAGATCTAAACTATGTTCTTTAGGAAGACTTTCTGCAGTAAAATAAGACACATGTTATGTATGGGAGAATAGTGTAAAGAATTACAATTTTAGAAGATCCTTTGTAGCATTTTGATCCTTTATCACTCTGACACAGGACTATGAAATTCAAAATATGTTAATATTTCAGCCTTCTAGTTTAGCTGAGCTGATTTTCTTCTGTATCTTATAAGCAGTAGCATATTCTTTGCCATATTTATATATTTTCTTATTCTAGTTATTTTGTAAAATTCTCATTTGCTATTATCAACTGACTGAAGAGTGAATGTTTTAGTTTCCGCCTTAACTCATAATGCATGCTAAATCTGTTTTTCCCCAAAGTTGTAAAAAAAAATCCTAGATCTCTGGTTATGTTGATCAAGCAAAGAACGTAGGATCCATAAGAACTGGAAATGAAATATGACAGGGACCTGTCACATGGACTCTGGTAAATAAACATTGCTTTTGTTATTAGAATAAACATGATATAAGCTAGGGAGTGGTGGTACAGGCCTTTAATCCCAACACTTGGGAGGCAGAGACAGGTGGATCTCTATGAGTTTGAGGGCAACCTGGTCTACACAGTGAGTTCAAGGTCAGGCTTCAAAGGCTACAGTGATAAGAGAGAGAGAGAGAGAGAGAGAGAGAGAGAGAGAGAGAGAGAGAGAGAGAGAGAGAGAATAAACATGATATAGCATAGCAAGCAAAAATTCATTGATATTTCCTGAATCCCTGAACGAATTCTAGGGGACTTGGACTTACTAGTGGTGGCAAGAAAATTCATGAAAAACACAGGCACTCAGGAAAGCTGGGTTTGGCTGAACTGAGCTCTCTGGTGAAGAAAGTTAAGTACTCCAGATGGGCATAGTGTTTATTCTATACAGTTCAGGAGAGGAAGTAGGGTGACTGCTGAACGAGAATGCTAGGCTAACATACACAGATAAACAAGTAGGAAGTGTTTATAATGTGCTCTGGATGAAGGAGACAGGCTTAGCTAATCTTTGTAGGAGCACTCCTTGTAGGAGAGCAGTCTTCAGCCCATAAATATTTGGGGGAAGTAAGCTATGGTTGACATTTTCTGCACAGACTCTCAACATGCACACATGGATCAGAAGCAGGCTTTGCCGTTTGCCTCTGAGCCTCACTGCATGTAAGACTGTCATTTTCACAAGTGTCTGAGGCTATATTTCTTTCTCTCCCCCTCTCTCTCTTCTTTATCTGCAGTCTATCCTGGAAAATGGAACCCAACTGTTTAACAAAAAGACATCACTTTCTCAGAGACCTTCAAGGCCATTTCACTGATACCACAGTATGTTATAAGCCTAAGAAAAGGAAATATGTTACTGGGCCATGTTTTCTATTATGATTGTTGTGCCCAGATCGCGACCCCCCAGAGAGACCACCAAAGATGAGCATGCCGGAATGCAAAAGCAAGGTTTTATTCTAGATATCCAAAAGCATATCCAAAAGCAATACAAGCCTAGGCAGGGACTTCGTCCAATACATCCAACACAGTGGAGGCTGGAGGAAGTGCCCACCTATCTGCAAGCTCAGTTTTTAAAGGGAAAAATCACAAGGTTACATCATTTAGGGGTGCTAGTATGGGTACAATTCTGATTGTCTTGCTTCTAGGGGCTTTCTAGAAATCATGGCTTAATCTTACTTCTAAGGGAGTGGTTACCCACCACCATTTCTCATTGGCTGCCCTCAGGTGGGGACACTTCTGTGGTCAGTTACCCTGAAAACCAGGGAGAGGACATTCCATAGTCCAGCAGTCATTACCTCATGACTACTTTGTGACTCTGTACTTTTACACTTCCTGGTTTCTGGAATCTGGACTGACTTGTTTCAGTAACTATTGGCCTATTCCTAGAAGGAGAAATCTTAGGCTTTAGTTTTTGGGTGAAAGTATTTTGGTCTTATAATGTAAGGTACATGTAAGACCTAGGGTGAACAACCCTGGTCAGGAGTGATAAGCAATAGAATGATGTAAGTAAACCACAAATTGGTGTAGTGATACGCTATAAGCTATGTGTGGAAGTAGAGATAAGTAGAAACCTAGCCAGAAAAGAATATAAAAGATGAAGCCTCAGACCCAACCAACAGAGCTCGTCAGGCCCTCACATGAGACGGCTCTCCTCGGCCAGAGACGTGAGATCCTGTCCCCAATGCAGACATGGCTGACCAGAGGAAGGCTGACCCAAGATTCAAAGGAACAGATGTGGCAAGTCCGGACATGTACACCTGGAGAGGTACTCCCGCTTCCATTTGGAAGACAGGATAAATATTGCTTGTAATCTTATTGTGTGAATAAATGAGTGTATACCAAGTCTGAATCAAGAGTGATTATTCCTCTCCTGTAACCAAGGTATGTGCTCGCTACAGATAGGAAAAAAAAAAAAAAAAAAAAACTACCATGCTCCATGGTATGACCCTAAACATTTTCTGTTGCTGATCCATATTCTCAAGAGTACTTACAGAGGTACTGCTGGATCGCACAGGTTCTTCCTCCAAAACGCATGGTAGTGGGTATGCACTGTTCTTGCTGCTTCTGCTTGCTTTTATTTCTTAACGGCACATAATCTCCAATATCATGAAATCAGATAATATGTCAGCATACTATCAACATCAGGGAGATAAAGAGTTCCCTTGGTCTGTACCTGCCATTTTTTCATTCCTTATTACTTCAAGACGTTCCTTGGAACTGTGTGTTTATAGGAATAGATGCAAAAGAGTATTTCTTTTTTGTTTAATTTTAAGGTAAATTTCAAAATTATGTGTGTTTGTAGTGAGATTAAAATATAAAACAACAGACACCTGTTTTTGTATATTTCCAGTTATAAACCATTGCTTCTGTTATAATGTGAGAATGATTTCATAGGGGATTTGGCTCCTATGAATATCAGGCCTATTTCTCCCCCACTGCAGTTAACACATCAACATTTATATTTTTATTTCCTGGGAGACATGTAATGAAAAGTTAAAAAAAAAAATGTTCTTGTTTGAACAATAAGTACGCATTCCTCCAGCTGGGACCATCTGCAGGAAGACAAAGTGGGTCAGCACAGTGTCTCATCAGCATTTCTTTTCTCTTGCAAATCCACCTGACTGAACTGCAAAGAAAACAATTAGATGAGTCCTTTGGTTCACAAATGCCATCACTAAGATGACTGTTTAATTCCGTGGCCTAGTTAAGTTCTATTTTCAAATTTAATATCACCTGCATCAAAGGACTTTCAGAGGACTATTTTATCAATGATATATTTATTTCCAGAAGATAATATTATATAATGAAGAAACAATAATGTTTTGAATCAGGCAAATCTAGATTTTAATCTGCTTTGATGCTGTGATTTGAGTGTTCTCCAAATTTCCGGTTGGAAACATACTTACCAATGCAATAGTCTTCGGAAGCCAGACCTATAGCAATGATTGGGCCTCCCAAAGCTGTATCCTTATGGGTGCAGTGTTTTTTGTTGTTGTTGTTTGTTCCTTTGTTCATTTTTTAATTTTAGAATTGTTTTATTCATTTTACATACCAACCACAGATCCACATCCCCCTCTCCTCCCTCCTTCCACTCCCCCCACCCCCAGCCTTCTTTACCCTTCAGGCACTGGATGAAGGCTCTATGATGACAGAGTATTCCCTGATCTGAGTACTGGGTAAGCCAGCTCAGGCACCCTCTCCACTATTCCTAGTAGTCTAAGCTGGTGTCATCCTTGTGGATTCCTGGGATTTTCCTAGCACCAGGTTTCTTATATCTCCATGATGTCTCCCTCTATCACAGTATCTCTTTCATTGCTCTCCTACTCCATCCTTGTTCGACCATTGCTCAACCATCCCATTCCCTTATGTTCTCATCCCCCATCCCCTCCCCTCTACTGTCCCCCTCACCTCAAGTTTGCTCGTGGATATCTCATCTATTTCCCCTTCCCAGGGCAATCCCTGTGTCCCTCTGAGGGTCCTCCTTGCTACCCAGCTTCTCTGGAGCTGTGGGTTCTAGTCTGGTTATCCTTTGTTTTACATCTAGTATCCACTTATGAGTGAGTACATATTGTGTTTGTCTTTCTGAGTCTGGGTTACCTCACTCAGAATGATATTTTCTAGTTCCATCCATTTGCCTGCAAATTTCATGATGTCACTGCTTTTTATGGCTGAGTA